>SJYT01037844.1:99616-131835 GCA_006410635.1 Cephalophus harveyi | reverse complement strand
TCCAGTACTTTGGCCACCTCATGCGAAGAGTTGACTCATTGGAAAAGACTCTGATGCTGGGAGTGATTGGGGGCGGGAGGAGAAGGGGATGACCGAGGATGAGATGGCTGGATGGCATCACTGACTCGATGGATGTGAGTCTGAGTGAACTCCGAGAGATGGTGATGAACAGGGAGGCCTGGCGTGCTGCGATTCATGGGGTCGCAAAGAGTCGGACACGACTGAGCGACTGAACTGACTGAACTGAAAAATGATGATAGCACCAATAATTGGATGTTGCTCATGGATAAATTTAACACATTTATAGCTGAAGGCCAAGAATCAGTTCAGTTTCATTCTTAGAGCAATCTGAATGACCATTACTGTCCCCAGTAGAGGAGAGGAAAGAAATTTTACTTGTTAGATCTAATGATTGTGACTTATTTGCTACTGTCCTTTGACACAGTGTATGGAATATAATATAAAAATATTAAAAAAAATTCAAGGAACCAAAGAAATTGAAACCATTAGAATCAAGAGAAAATCAATAGAAGCAGGTATTCAGATCATTCAATAACATAATTAACATGTGTGTATGTGTGTATTCTGAAATAAGCCAAAAATATTTTAAATTTGAATTCAGACTAACCACAGGTATCCAGGAAGCTCAGTAGAGCCCAAGCATTAGAAATAGCTAGAAAACTATAAATTAAGTTCACTATAATGAAAGTATTGGAAAACAAATGAACCACAAACCCTCACAGAATCAAGAATAAAAATACATAATATATACAGGGGAAATAGACTCAGATATGAATATCTTCTCAGATATCTTTCATTAGAAAATATTGAAATGGTATCTTTAAAGAACTAAGAGGAAAATGACCAATTCAGAACTTCGTTTTCTTCAAATTTTCTTTTTATAATATATAAATACAGGCTAAAATCAAGACAGTTTTAGTTTACATAAAACTTATTTATACACATCTAGATGTGTATAAGAGACAGGGATTGTATGGTTGGATTAAAAAGCAAGACCAATCTACGTGTTTATTATTAGAGAAAGGCTTTAAATATAAAATTATAGGTAGAATAAAATGATAAAGATGGAAAATACCTTACAGAAGTACTATTCATAAGAGTGCTTCTGTGTGAACATCAGATAAAGTAGATTTCAAGACAAAGAAAGTTAGCAGGGTAAAAGAATGAAACTTCACAAAGATAAAGTATCAATTCATTCAGAAAATATTAATAAAATAATCTTTAATGTTTATTCACTGAACAGTTGAGTGCACTCAGTTGTGTCCAACTCTTTGCCACCCCATGGATGGCAGCACACTAAGCTTCCCTGTCCAACACCAATTCCTGGACATGGCTTAACTCATGTCCATGGAGTCAGTGATGCCATCCAACAATGTCTTCCTCTGTCATCCCCTTCTCCTCTTGCCTTTAATCTTTCCCAGTATCAGGGTCTTTTCCAATGAGTCAATTCTTTGCATCGGGTGATCAAAGTATTGGATTTCAGCTTCAGCATCCATCTTTTAAATGAATATTCAGGACTAATTTCCATTCAATTCAGTTCAGTTCAGTCACTCAGTTGTGTCTGACTCTTTGCGACCCCCATGAACCGCAGGATGCCAGGCCTCCCTGTCCATAACCAACAACCGGAGTCCATCCAAACCCATGTTCATTGAGTCCGTGATGCCATCCAACCATCTCATCCTCTGTCTTCCCCTTCTCCTCCTGCCCTCAATCTTGCCCAGCATCAGATTCTTTTCCAATGAGTCAGCTCTTCACATTAGGTGGCCAAAGTATTGGAGTTTCAGCTTCAACATCAGTTCTTCCAATGAACACCCAGGACTGATCTCCTTTAGGTCAATTTGATCTCTGGTTCCTCTGCCTTTTCTAAAGCCAGCTTAAACATCAGGGAGTTCACGGTTCACGTATTGCTGAAGCCTGGCTTGGAGGATTTTGAGCATTACTTTACTAGCATGTGAGATGAGTGCAATTGTGCGGTAGTTGGAGCATTCTTTTGCATTGCCTTTCTTTGGAATTGGAATGAAAATGGACTTTTTCCAGTCCTGTGGCCACTGCTAGGTTTTCCAAATTTGCTGGCAGATTGAGTGCAGCACTTTCACAGCATCATCTTTCAGGATTTGAAACAGCTCAGCTGGTATTCACTGTTACCATAGATTAAATCTGTGTAAAGGATATGTTGCCAGAAGTAATAAAACAAAAGTAGAAGTAAAATTGTTACCTAACTTGGGCCCAGCTCCTTGCCACTGGAAAATCAATACAAAAGAAAAATAAATGTTGGTAGAAAGGAAAGTTATTTTTAATGAATACTGACAATCTGGGGAGATGGTAGACTCAGAGCTCTCAAAAAACCACCTCCAAAGGTTCTGTTCAGCCAGGAAAAATTTTAAAGTGAAAAAGGGGGAGAAAACTCAGTTAATCATTGAGACAGGGGTTCAGAGTTAGTATCTCTCGTTGGGTGCAGACCTGCTTGCAAGCTTTTGCAATTCTTGTGATTTGTTATTTATATACTGTCTTGTTCATGCAGTTTGTTTATGAGATTTCTAAAGCAGAAATTATGGAAGAGATCTGGTCATGTGTTAATTACTTATTTTTCATTTATTCTTCTTTGACCTATGGGAAGAAACAGCACATTAGGCATGGTATTTTGTGGTCAAAATATTTGAAAGCTGTGGTATGGCTGGAGATGAGTGGAGTAAAATGTGCCTGGTTTAAGGTTAGTAATAAGACAAAGGGGCCTTGTGAAAAAAGCTGTTTGCAAAATTAAGTTTTAAACACTCCTATTTCAGGAACTAAATAAGGAGACATATATGAATAAAGCTGTAAAAATTCTGATATTATCAACTGCTTGACCTAATTGGCCATCTAAATATAGCTATGTGACACTATACTCAGCTTATGCAAATAAACTCTGCTTTCCTAACATATATGGAAAACTAAATGAGATAGACAGTATGAAAGACCCTAAAACAAATCTATTTAGGCATTAAAGGATGTAAATCATACAGAATATATTCTTTGACCATAACTAAATTCAAAGCAATACAAAAGGTACCTAAAGCTTTTAAATTATATGGAAATTGAATTCATTCTAAATAATCCATAGCTCCAATAAGAAATAATAAGGCAAGTTAGAAAACAATTCAAATTGACTGATAAAAATAGCATAAGAAATTATATCTATCTACAAATGTATTTAGCTATGTGTTTATCCATACATCTATCTATGTCAATGTTTAGAAAAAAAAGATATATTTTAGCTTTAAATCTTACAAGTTAAAATACTAATACTAGAATATAAGGATTTAATATTTCAAATTAAGGTGCTAGAAATGAAAGATCAAATTAAACTTAAAATAAGTAGAAAGGAGGAAATAATAAATTATGAATGGAAATCAATAAATTGTGCAAATTATATACAAAAATTTTTTAAAAATCTGTTTTAAAGATTAATGAAATTGATCCTGGACCAAAGCTAATTAAGATGAAAGAAACATCAGAGGGAGAAAACTAGAAGTGTCCAAAATGACTCCTTTTCCTAGGGCAATTACCTGGCTGTTGCAGGCCTTAGATCACTGAGGTGAGACTCTACACTTTAAATTCATGAATTAATTAATTTCTGGGGCTGGTATTTTCAACTACAAATTGGCCCTTGCCATAGGCACTTGAATCATGTGCTGCTGCAGCTGCTGACCTTCAACACCCCCTCAAAGGAGTTCAGGGTGGAGAGCACACGTGAGTCACTCTGTGCTGGGGAAGGGGGAGGTGGCGACTTCAGAGAGATAATTTCAGGAGCCAGTTTTGTGAATCCATTTCTTATGGCCCCACTTCCTTGGTGGCTCAGAGGTTAAAGTGCCTGCTTGCAATGCAGGAGACCTGGGTTCGTTCCCTGTGTCGGGAAGATTCCCCTGGAGAAGGAAATGGCAACCCACTCCAGTATTCTTGCTTGGAGAATCCCATGGAGAGAGGAGCCTGGTAGGCTACAGTCCATGGGGTCGCAAAGAGTCGGACATGACTGAGCGACTTCACTTTCACTTTTCTTCTATATCCATATATCTGTGCTGTATGCTTAGTTGTTCAGTCGTGTCTGACTCTTTGCGACCCCTTGGACTGTAGTTCGCAGGCTCCTCTATCTATGGGTTTTCCCAGACGAGATTGGGTTGGAGTGGAATCCAACTCCAGTATAGATTTCTGAATCCAGTATTGCTTTCCCATACTGGAGTGGGTTGCCATGTCCTCCTCCAGGGGATCTTCCCAACCCAGGGATCGAACTCAGGTCTCCCACAGTGCAGGCAGATTCTTTACTGTCTGAATCATGAGGGAAGCCCAAGAGTATTTGTATGAGTAGCCTATCCTTTCTCCAAGTGATCTTCCCAACCCATGATCTCCTGGATTGCAGATGGATTCTTTACCAGCTGAGCAACCAGGGAAGCCCTCCTGAAAGACATTTTCAGAAACCAATTTTATGAACCGAATTCTTGTATCTCCTCATATCTAGAAAAGTACCAAAATCCTTCATGCTGATGGCTGTTCCTCATGACTAACAAACATCAGGAGACCAGCAGAAACCTTCTGGAAAAAATATGTGCTTGAGTGCAAGTATCTCCCCTTCTCGAAAAATCACATATCTACTCACCTTCTCCTCTGCCCCCTTGGAGCAGTTTTTCAGAGCTGTCTGGGGATGCAGTCCTCATTTTGCCCCATACAAAACTTAACTTGCAATTCTCACGATGTTCATTTTATTTTAAATCAGCAGTATTTTAATTATCATGGACTTCCCAAGTGACCCAGTGGTAAAGAATTTGCCTGCCAATGAAGGAGACCCGGGAGACATGGGTTCAATCCTTAGGTTGGGAAGATCACCTGGAGAAGGAAATAGCAACCCACTTCAGTATTCTTGCTGGGAAATCCCATGAACAGAGAAGCCTGATGGGTTACATTCCATGGGGTCTCAAAGGAGTCGGACACAACTTAGTGACTAAACAACAACAAAATTTTAGTTATTAAGGCTGTGTTTATGATTTAAGTTGACAGAGAACTTTTAGTTACCAAAAAAAAAAAAAAAAACTTTTGCTAAAGTAATCATGGAAATTTCTCCAGTTCTCTTCTAGTGTCAGGGTAAATATTCCATAAGCAGGTTGAATGAGACAGTGAGAAACTCAAAGTTTCTTATATTTTGTATCTTGTTGACTGCAAAAAAGAAAGAAATAAAAAAGCTCAAACTAAAAGTTAAGAGTTAAACTTTATTCAGTAGGCTCAGAGAGAACTTAGCCTGAAAGACCTATTCTCAGCTCTGAAGGACTGCTCAGAATAAGTAAAGGAGGAGACAGGACATATAGTAGCTTTTCAGAACAAGCAAGCAATATCAACAAAACAGGAAGTAGAATATCAAAATGTTACTGCTAATTAAAGAAAAAACAGACATCTGAAGTTAAATTTAGCACTTTTCTATGTTTAGGAAGGTAAAAGAATCTGAGCCCATTGGGAACTAACTCATGTACACACGTGGTGGATTCATGTTGATGTATGGCAAAACCAATACAGTATTGTAAAGTAAAATATAAAATAAATTTTGATATGCACCTTAAATATCTAGGGCCAGTATTCTGTTTTTTTTTTTTTAATTCTTTTAAAAAATTTATTTATTTTAATTGGAGACTAATTGCTTTACAATATTGTAGCATTTTTTGCCATACATTGACATGAATCAGCCATGGGTGTACATGTGTACCCCATCCTGAACACCTCTTTCACCTCCCTCCCCATCCCATCCCTCTGGGTCATCCCAATGCACCAGCCCTGAGCACCCTGTCTCATGCATCAAACGTGGATTGGTGATCTGTTTCACATATGATAATATACATATTCCAATGCTATTCTCTCAGATCATCCCACCCTCGCCTTCTCCCACAGAGTCCAAAAGACTGTTTTACACATCTGTGTCTCTTTTGCTATCTCGCATATAGGGTTATCATTACCATCTTTCTAAATTCCATATATATGTGTTAGTATACTGTATTGGTGTTTTTCTTTCTAGCTTACTTCACTCTATATAATAGGCTCCAGTTTCATCCACCTCATTAGAACTGATTCAAATGTATTCTTTTTTAATGGCTGAGTAATACTCCATTGTGTATATGTACCACAGCTTTCTCATCCATTCATCTGCTGATGGACATCTAGGTTGCTTCCATGTCCTGGCTATTTTAAACAGTGCTTGGATGAACATTGGGGTACACGTGTCTCTTTCAATTCTGGTTTCCTCGGTGTGTATGCCCAGCAGTGGGATTGCTGGGTCATATGGCAGTTCTCTTTCCAGTATTCTGTTTTTCTTCCTTCTGAATCCCCTCAGGATGCACAGTTGGGGGGTAGCTGCAGTGGCTGATAACTTTCTTGACTGCTGCATCTTTTGTTTACTGATGTGGCAGGTAACATTTTCCATCTGCAGTCACACAAGAGTCCTTAGGATTTAGTTTCAAGTAACAGTATTGTTCAGAGTGATACTTATATACATCAGGAATTTAGAATTATCCACATAGAAAAATTTGAAGTTAAAAATAGAACTTTAATATAATAAAGTCTCAGGTTGACAACTAATGTTTATGATTGATGAGAAAATAAATTTAGTATTTTATTTTTAGCTAATAATTATTTTCAATGCAGTATTCAGTAAATTTTAATTTTAATCCAAACCTTCAGTTCAATTTTTTTGATAAGTTAAACTGTTTCTCCTAGATAAGATGTCCAGAACATTTTGTACAGATTTCTTATAGTTTCATAGGCTACTGAGCTGAAATTGTTTAGCTGCAAATACCTTTATTAATCTTGACTATTTTTCTTTCCATAGCTACTTCCAGTCACTAGAAGTTGAGATTTCTTCTGACTTTTATACTCTTTAGTAGTTCTTTTAGATTTTTTCTTCCCTAGAGCTGACATTTTTGCTTGAGTTTAAGCTTTCTCACACATTCAGACATTTCTAGAGAAGGAAATGTAGAACTTCTAGTGAAAATATGATGACAGGTTCAAAAATTGGTTGCTGGTCAAAGACTAGAACAAGAGGAACGATTCTAAATCAGAACTAAGTCATTCAGAGATTCTTTCTCTGATCCCCTTCAGGTTTGTGTCTTAAAGGCCTGTAATTAACAACTGAGTTAAAGCACAAACATCTCCTTGGGACTTTGGGAGCAGAAAGCAGCCATGGTACTGGTGCCAGCAACTTTTGCAGTAACAGCATTGCCAGCAACTTTGGCTGCAGCGTTAAACATGGCAGGCGTCAGCACCCTCCACATTAAGCATTGTTGGTCAAGGAGTTTGGCAGGTGTTCCCAGGATGCCCAGGAGGAAAGATTAACAGTGTGTTAAGAACATAAACTTGAGAGTAGAGGTGGCTGGCATGCCAACAGGATTTCAGTAAGACTCCACCAATGAACACAGGTTAACTGATGAATCACCTCCCAAGAAATCTTAGAATTCTCTATATCAAGTTACAATTTAGCAGGAAGTCTTGAGCCAAGGAAATGTTTCCTGTTAACATTTGTGAACTTTATTTTTACTCTGTTAATGCTTGTGATTTCACTGCTTTGATGTGGTAACTCAGAAAGCAGAATATTCCAGTTCTCTGTCCAATGAATCTAGCCACCGAAACTTCTTTCTAGTCTCAAGGACAAAATTGCCCAGTCATCTTTGAAGAACTCTTCCCCACCAATAATTGAGATGCTTGCTAATTAATGGATTATGATTAATGAAAATACTTTTCTAAGAAAAGAATGTTGGCCTAAAGTTTCATTCTTATTAAGTAACATAATTCACACTTACTTTGGGTTTAGAATTGTTAACATAATTTTAAAACCTCATATGCTAGTTTTTAATAAAAGTTTATTTTTCTACCAAAGTAAAGCTTTAAAAAAGATAATACAAAATATTTTAAAAGAAAACCTCAGGAGGTTTTCAACAATTTCATGGCAGCTAGAAAATTTACTCATATTACAAATCAGAGTCTGAATGATCTTACAATGAGTACTTGGGTCTAATTCATGAGGAAAAGCAGGATATGGATGCATGAGTCTGTGTGTGTGTTAGTTGCTCAGTCATATCTGACTCTTTGCGACTCCATGGGCTGTAGCTTGCCAAGCTCCTCCATCCATGGAATTTTCCAGGCAAGAATACTGGAATGGGTTGACATTTCCTTTTCCAGGGGATCTTCCTTACCCAGGGATCAAACCCAGGTCTCCCACATTGCAGGTAGACTCTTTACCATCTGAACCATCTGAGCAGTAATTATGAGCTGAGTTTTCCATTTAGACCAGTATACATATATTTGGATATGATCACTAAATAGTTTAAGAAAATATAACACAAATTTTAATGATTTCAGTGATTTTCAGGCTGGCCATTTGACTGTGGAAACAGAGTGTGTGCAAATGTATTTGAAATATTTTCACTAAAAGGTGGGTTGTGCAACTACCTTATGACATATACATCTGAAAGACAATTTTAATATCTGTTTCCACCACCATCCCCCAAGATTTAAAGGATGAAAATAGAATGGGTTAAGAATTTTAGAGTTGATTCTTATGTTTCAAAGTCATCTAATACAAATTATGCAGGAATTTAGCAGTACATTCATTTCAAACATTAGCCCCCTCCAAGAATACATACAAGAAAAAGGTACAAGATTCACATATTTCCCGAGGAAATAAATGGACAATTCTTCAGCTGTTACGGAAGTAAAGGACAATGTGTTTACATAAAGCTGAAAGATCCTTACATTACTTTACATTATCTTTCAGTCATATTGAAGTTCTGAAGTAAGTATCTACTTTAAAATAAAGAAATTCAGATAAATGAAATGTGTATGGCTGAGACAATTTGTTCTGTGTGAATTTTGAATACATTCCAAAGGACTATTTGTCACCCTCCTTTTTCAAATCTTACCCCTAGTGTGTTTGGAGTGTACCTTTAATTGTATGCTTCTTTTCTATGGCATTCCAAGGCAGATGATCCTGTTTTCCCCACTGTTTTCAGTAGGACCTCTGTCCTTTGTAAATGATTCTTACCTGATTCCTGAGATTTGGCAGCCTCTTCATGATTGCTATGGTGATTCAGTAGAGCACAGGTATTTCTGTTTCCTCTTAGGTTAACTCCAGTGTAGTGGTCCAGATTCTTCATACTCTCCTCATTTTAGCATAGTTTCCTGAACAAAAGCTTTTACTATGTCTTATCCAGAGAAACACCTTTTCTTGAGGGAGTGAAGGATTATAGTCAACAATCATTATTTATCCAGGTAATGATTCACGTTGTTGCTGAAGTTTGAGAAAAATCTTGAAGTCTGCATGGCAGATATGATCTTAGCTTGAGGCAGTATTTTGACTTCAAACATTCTATCCACTCCTGTGGAAAACTGGGCTATTCCTCTCAAGTAAAGCTTGTTTCAACAGATGGAATATAAATGTATATGATTTACTAGTTTAGTTTTGATGATGCTATTAAGATGTTCAGTTCTGTTCACAATTCAAGAATTTACAAGTATGTTGCATGCTGCATATTTTTCCATAATAATAAATTGTAGATGTCTTTATTAATTATTCCTGTAAATTTTACATATTTCAGAGCCAAATCATTTTCTTGCTAGCCTTTACATCCCAGTCAATTAATAACTATGGTTTTGTGCATGAAAGATGTTTAAATGAAAGCCAGAGGATCTGAGTGCTAATCCTTGTTCTGCCATGACTAGTTATCTGTCTTGGGATAAGTCACTTCACCTCTTTGGAATTTGTTTTCTTCATGTATAAATTGAATATCAGATTTGGATGCAAGCTATTATTTCTTCCCATCTAAAAAATATTTTTTTTCCATGACAAAATAGGTAACCAGAGTCATAGATTTGCTAATCAAAGTTGTCTTTTCTCTCAGTGTTACATACAACTCCACACACATACCCTGTGTGTGTACGTGAATAGTATGAACACTGAGCTAAGGCATCACTCAAATAATTATGAATACATATGAAATAGCTCATACATATATGAATGCACACTTATAAACTTAGAATTTTATAAATGGTCTTATATTGACCTAGCCTGCTCTGTTTTGGACCTCTGATTTGAATAATCTCTTTCTTATTCAGATATCCCAGACACACTGAATTCCTGGCTGTAATTCCTTCACATTGAGGCCATATTAACCTGAAGAATTTTGAATTTCCCACTTTCTGAAATGTTCTTTTTCTAGATATCTATATTTTTGTTCCTTGTTTTTCTTTAGGTCCCTGCTCTAATTTCACCTTATCCAAAAAGGCATCCTAATTAATCCTGTATAAAAATACATCCACCACATATATACATATACATATTATGAATACACAGACAGAAGAAAGTAGGCAGTGACTTGAGAAACATTACTTGGGTATCTGGAGGTAACGCACACAGAATCAGCGATCGGCTTTCTCTTCTGTGTTTTAACTGCAGAGCCATTGCGCCAACTATGCATATTGTTTTTTGGTAGAAGGAGCATTTGTGTGAAACATCATTACTGTGCTGAGTTCAACGCTACAAATTCATTAAATTTTAATTTCTCCGTCTGCTAAACCATGAAGTGTTAGAAAATATATAAGTGGCAACTGCAGCAAGGGAGGGCTAGAACAAACCACCAGGGAGAACTCAGAATGACATAAGTCTTCAGGAGGTTTTAGAGGCCAGTAATATGCAGATTTCAGTAGAAAAACTCTGAGAGGCAAGAACTCCTCGTGAACTCCCTAGGGTGAATGGGGTCAGCATCCCTGGTGCCTGGACTCTTATCTTTAGAGAAGCCATTTCAAGTTCCAATTTAAAATACTAATAGAAAACCAGTGTAAAGGGTTACAAATATTAACATCAAAGGAAAGGAAAAAAGATTATTGAGAGAAGAAAGTTGATGTCTTTAGCAAGAGCACTTCTCAATAAACTTTATTGGAAAAGTTGAAGACAGTGTGTCTTCATGGAAATGAATCACATCTCAGCTGTGGCATCTCACACATCATGTTGATGTATCCAGGTTGCAGGCTATCTGAAAGCACATCAGTTGAAATCATGACATAAAAGCAATCTCTTCCAAAAGTCACAGTAAGATTGCGTGTTTTTTAAGCAGAAACTTGTAAGGTTTAAAAAGTCTCCTCCTTTTTCATATTTCCTTTTGGATATTAAAAGACTGTCAATATAAAGAATGCAATTCCTCAAAAGTACATATGCATTCAAGACAAACATATATAAATGAATAAATATTCTTAAAGTGTAAGATTTTAGAAAATATCTGAGCTATATGGTAAAAAAAAAAAGATCCAAGTCACAAATCACATTTACCCTAATATTTATGTTTAATCAAAAGATAGAAGGAAAAGAATTGTGAGTTTAATCAAAAGATATATATTTTTACATATGCATATGTTTATGTATATTTATGTGAATGTGTACTTAGTCTAAATTAGGCTACTAATTAAATATTCAGATAAAAAGGTGTATTCTAATTAATATCTATGACATTAATAAGCAAGAAATTTGAGAGTGAAAGAGGTCTTTTATATTTATCCTTCCTAGTATGCCTTCTAATTTGGTAAACCTTTTACAAACGTGTGCATGAATGTTCCTTTACACATTCATATCCAGAGCTGACCACTTTTTTTCCACCTTTCCCTATAGTAACATAGTCTAAGTCATGATCATGGGTCAATGTCTTGGAACAGCTTCCAATATAATGTGTGTGTGTTATTAATATTAATCCACAGAGGAGGCATTCCTCACAGAGAGATCCTTTTAAATTGCCAGTTAGGTCAAGATTACCCTCCTCAGGGGCTCTCTCACAGCTCAGTCGCTAAAGAATCCTCCTGCATTGCAGGAGACCTCGGTTCTAACCCTGAGTTAGGAAGAGTCCCTGGAGAAGGGAAAAGCTACCCACTCCAGTATTCTGGCCTGGAGAATTCCATGGACTGTATAGTCCATGGGGTCGCAAAGAGCTGGGCATGACTGAGCAACTTTCAGTTTTACTTTACCCTCCTTAGAACCTCAAAATCTCCAGTAGCTTCTCATTTCACTCGTAATAATACTCATGAGCTTTCATAAAAGCAATCTCTTCCAAAAGTCACAGTAAGATTGCGTGTTTTTTAAGCAGAAACTTGTAAGGTTTAAAAAGTCTCCTCCTTTTTCATATTTCCTTTTGGATATTAAAAGACTGTCAATATAAAGAATGCAATTCCTCAAAAGTACATATGCATTCAAGACAAACATATATAAATGAATAAATATTCTTAAAGTGTAAGATTTTAGAAAATATCTGAGCTATATGGTAAAAAAAAAAAGATCCAAGTCACAAATCACATTTACCCTAATATTTATGTTTAATCAAAAGATAGAAGGAAAAGAATTGTGAGTTTAATCAAAAGATATATATTTTTACATATGCATATGTTTATGTATATTTATGTGAATGTGTACTTAGTCTAAATTAGGCTACTAATTAAATATTCAGATAAAAAGGTGTATTCTAATTAATATCTATGACATTAATAAGCAAGAAATTTGAGAGTGAAAGAGGTCTTTTATATTTATCCTTCCTAGTATGCCTTCTAATTTGGTAAACCTTTTACAAACGTGTGCATGAATGTTCCTTTACACATTCATATCCAGAGCTGACCACTTTTTTTCCACCTTTCCCTATAGTAACATAGTCTAAGTCATGATCATGGGTCAATGTCTTGGAACAGCTTCCAATATAATGTGTGTGTGTTATTAATATTAATCCACAGAGGAGGCATTCCTCACAGAGAGATCCTTTTAAATTGCCAGTTAGGTCAAGATTACCCTCCTCAGGGGCTCTCTCACAGCTCAGTCGCTAAAGAATCCTCCTGCATTGCAGGAGACCTCGGTTCTAACCCTGAGTTAGGAAGAGTCCCTGGAGAAGGGAAAAGCTACCCACTCCAGTATTCTGGCCTGGAGAATTCCATGGACTGTATAGTCCATGGGGTCGCAAAGAGCTGGGCATGACTGAGCAACTTTCAGTTTTACTTTACCCTCCTTAGAACCTCAAAATCTCCAGTAGCTTCTCATTTCACTCGTAATAATACTCATGAGCTTAGGATTTTATAAATGGTCCTAAACTCATCCCCCTCCCTGTTTGTTTTAGAACTTATATCTCAACACTTTCCTCCTCATCAAGATACTCCAGCCACCCTGGCCTCCAGTTATTAATCCTTAACACTGGGCCTGCTTCCGTACCAAGAACTGAACTTGAATTTCTCATTTCCTAAAATGTTTTTTCCTCAGATATTTATATTCTTTCCCCCCTCTTTTCTTCTGGATCTCTGCTCTAATCTCACCTTTTCTGATAAGCAACTCTTTTTCATCCACATAAAAAGGCATCCATCTCCCTCAGACCTTATCGGCATATCCTGTTGTTTTTTCTTGTAACACAAATTTCTACCTTTCTATTGTCACATATTTTTATGTATTTGTTTAATAACAAGGACAAGTGACCTATCAATTTATGTTTATGGTGACAGATTGAATATTCAGCAGCATCAGTTCTGGGGTAAGCTTTGATTAGAAGTACCCAAGCTGTTGAGCCAAAGCATATATTTTATCCCTTCTACAATCGATTCACTTTTTTAATGGCTTATCACACAAGTAGTGGTAAGGATGAGATGTAATGATCCTTTCTTTAAAGAAAAGATTCTCTAGTCCCCCTAGTTGGTTAAGTGATTTTTGTGCAGTGAATGATCTTCCATGGGCATTAACATGAGATACAAAAATACACATGAATTTTCTATGTCATTAATATTTCTCTTGTCTGATCTCCTTTTATCAGATCTCCCAAGACCTCAACCATTCAAGATATTCGTTACTGACAAGACAGTTATGTATACAGTGGGATAATCTTTCCTCTACATTATATGTATATATTACATATACAACAAATTATATATATGTATATAGGCAGACGCTTTAACCTCTGAGCCACCAGGGAAGCCCTATATACACAATATATGTATACACAACTCATAACTCAGAATATTCCTGCTGCTGTTGCTGTTAAGCCACTTCAGTCGTGTCCAACTCTGTGCGACCCCATAGATGGCAGCCCACCAGGCTCCCCCGTCCCTGGGATTCTCCAGGCAAGATGAGTAAGATTGTAAAGCAGCAGCAATCCATTTTCAGACACATAAGTGAGTGGCTGTGTCCCGGTCTAACCCCAATCATTGAGATAATGGTCTTTTTTAAACACTGCCTTGCAGAAATTCTGGATTTCACAGCATTTCCTAAGTTGATACTTGATTGAAGTGAACTTGTCATTCCTCCTTATTCTTGACTTCTAAAAGAAATTAACAAAGCAGTTAATAGTTAACAAAGCAATGAATGAAGTTACCAAAGGAGCTACAGAAGAAAGCAAATAAAACATTTTCAACTGCATAATCCACCTGTACTTTATCCCAAATTCATTAGAGAGAGTGTCTTAGTGATTGTGAAGGGGTTATCATAATCTGGCTCCCCACCATCTGGGAAGTCTTCTTTACTGTTTAATCAATGAGTAAAACAGTTCTAGAATCCTGAGCATCTGTTGTAGGGTTCAGTTCAGTTCAGTCGCTCAGTCGTGTCCGACTCTTTGCGACCCCATGAATCGCGGCACACCAGACCTCCCTGTCCATCACCAACTTCCGGAATTCACTCAGACTCACGTCCATCGAGTAAGTGATGCCATCCAGCCATCTCATCCTCATCTCGTCCCCTTCTCCTCCTGCCCCCAATCCCTCCCAGCATCAAAGTTTTTTCCAAGAGTCAACTCTTCACATGAGGTGGCCAAAGTACTGGAGTTTCAGCTTTAGCATCATTCCTTCCAAAGAAATCCCAGGGCTGATCTCCTTCAGAATGGACTGGTTGGATCTCCTTGCAGTCCAAGGGACTAAGCGTCTTCTAATTTCATGGCTGCAGTCACCATCTGCAGTGATTTTGGAGACCAAAAAAATAAAGTCTGACACTGTTTCCACTGTTTCTCCGTCTATTTCCCATGAAGTGATGGGACTGGATGCCGTGATCTTCATTTTCTGAATGTTGGCCATGATCTTCGTTTTCTGAATGTTGAGCTTTAAGCCAATTTTTTCACTCTCCTCTTTCACTTTCATCAAGAGACTTTTTAGTTCCTCTTCACTTTCTGCCATAACGGTGGTGTCATCTGCATATCTGAGGTTATTAAGATTTTTCCCAGCAATCTTGATTCCAGCTTGTGTTTCTTCCAGTCCAGCGTTTCTCATGGTGTACTCTGTATATAAGTTAAATAAGCAGGGTGACAATATATAGCCTTGAAGTACTTCTTTTCCTATTTGGAACCAATCAGTTGTTCCATGTCCAGTTCTAACTGTTGCTTCCTGGCCTGCATACAGATTTCTCAAGAGACAGGTCAGGTGGTCCGGTATTCCCATCTCTTTCAGAATTTTCCACAGTTTATTGTGATCCACAGAGTCAAAGGCTTTGGCATAGTCAATAAAGCAGAAGTAGATGTTTTTCTGGAACTCTCTTGCTTTTTCCATGATCCAGTGGATGTTGGCAATTTGATCTCTGGTTCCTCTGCCTTTTCTAAAATCAGCTTGAACATCAGGAATTTCACGGTTGACGTATTGCTGAAGCCTGGCTTGGAGAATTTTGAGCATTACTTTACTAGCGTGTGAGATGAGTGCAATTATGTGATAGCTTGAGCATTCTTTGGCATTGCCTTTCTTTGGGATTGGAATGAAAACTGACCTTTTCCAGTCCTGTGGCCACTGCTGAGTTTTCCAGATTTGCTGGCATATTGAGTGCAGCTTGTGTTCCTCTGAATGAACATATTAAAACAGGGAGTTGGGTGAAATTAGTTCATTATGTTACCCCAAGAGAATAAGAGTTGGAGAGAATAGAGAGTGAGATGGAGAAGGAAAACAATTCCATATAAAGGCAAATTATTCAGGTCATCGTCATGAAAGCCTTGTTTTAGCTGGGACCTTCTGAGAAGCACACAGAATGACTCCCAATGCTACTTGCCTCTCCCATCAGTTCCTGTTTTCTATAGGTTGAGAATTGCCCCTGAATGACTCCTTCCCTATGTTTTGGAGGCCCTCCTGCTTCTATAGGGGTCCACTGTGTAGGAGGAGTCTCAGGGCTGAAAATGAAGAGTTGTCAGCACATGAAGGAAGGCCCTGTCAAATTAAAGTGAATCTTGGACTCAGAGGTCTGCACTGGTACCATTTACCCCTATGTAAGGAATCAGAGATAAGGTCAATATGATGTGGCTGAACAACTGTTTTTCTGAGCCCCATAAATCAACTATTTAACAATTTGGGCACATTTTGTCTGTGTTAGTTACTCAGTTGTGTCCAGCTCTTGGCAACCCCCTGGACTGTAGTCTGCCAAGCTCCTCTGTCCATGGGATTTTCCAGGCAAGAATACTGGAGTGGGTTGCCATTTTCTTCAGGGGATCTTCCCAACCCAGGGATCGAACTCTGATCTCTTACACTGTGAGCAGATTCTTTACTGCCTGAGTCACCAGGGACGACAGTCACCTTTTGTATGACATTAAATTCAGACATGTAAATGTAATTTTCAAAATTTACTTTCATTCCTGCTTTAATAAAAAAATATGTAGACAACACATCCTCTCTCCAGGCATTCTGTAAGTCAGTATTTCTAAATGATGACAATAAAATTTAACAGATTGTGGAAAAAAACAAGGTAGAAGATTTTAAGTTATAGTCTTCACATTAAAGAAAAGGAAGATTTTCCAGATGTTAGCAGAGGTGTGGATAGCAAACTCCACATTCTCAGTTCCACAAGTAAACTTTTCCAAATCTGAATGAATCTACTAGCTGTTGATCTGCACCTCTCCTTCCATGGCCATGCTTCTGTTTTGCAGAGGAAAGGCATTCTTCTCACTGGCATTTTATTATTGTGTGTTATGTCAGGTATGCAACACTCCAAGTGAATAACCGAAAGCACAGTCAAGAATGCACTGTTCCTAAATCCAAGATCCTCTGAAGTAAAGTCAGAGAGATTTGCCAAGATATTCTGAGCAAGTTGGCATTTTTTTCTCTTTTGAAACTAGAATTTAGAAAAGGGAAGTTTTCACAGGATATTTATTAACCTATTTATTAGATTCAAAAAATGGATTATTCTGAGATAAATTATTTCTGATTTGGTTGAATTGTTTTATCACGTAAATGAACTTTGTCAACTCCTGTCTATAGCACGTACTTTCCAGAAATAAAATGAACTATATATCCAGCTTCAAAGTTTAATAAATATATATTTGATGACATGTTGCCACATATATTGAGATACAAGATACGAAACTAAACTCTTCAAACTTAGGTTAAATTTCTATATTCTGATGTTTAACTGTGTGAAGAATAAATTATTTATAAAATGAGAGATTAAAGAGATAGCATTTTGAGTGTAACTAAGGTTAGAAGAGGATTACTGATTATTACATTTACATTTATTAGAATATCATTAATAAATATTTTAATATTATAATACTGGAGGAAATGCTTTCTAAATCAACCAACATAAGCAGGTTAAAATGAAATATACTAGGATATCAGAGACTTAAACAGGAAGTGAGTTGAAGTTGAAGCCTGGCCTGATTCCTGTGATAACTCAGGAAAACAGGCCATGGATCAAAGAAAACAACTATTGATTGAGGATGTACCCTCTCCCCCACAAAGGAGCAGATGGTTGAAGCTAAGCATTTATTCTCATCAGCGGCTTTGTTGATAACTTCATACCATGGCGCACAATTTTAATTGAATGCTTAGATGGCAATCAGTGCCTGGCTTGGATTTCTTTGTTTTCTTGAATCTTGTCCATGGAAACAATGGCAACAAAAAGAACTACTTCTTTTAGCTTTGTTCACTTTTTTTAACCTATCTTATGACAGTTGCACCCTTAAGCTTTAGCTTTATATCTCTTAAGCTTTATATCCCTATGTCTGAAAATAAATTTGTGGGAAGCAGTACAGTATATATAGCCATTATAACTTCATTAAAATTTACTATATAGATCTTTCTCTCTTTCTTTTTGGCTAGAATATAATAATCATGTATAAGACATTAAAAATTATTGACTCAAATTTTGAATAAAATGAAATTAATCTATTCTTTTGTTGTGGTTATGAAAGAACCCTGCCAAGTAGCAACCTTAAAGACATTTAGGCAGTGAAGTCTATTGAGGATAGACATGGACCTTAAACAAAATAAACCAAACAAAGAAAATTGAGACTGCCAAGAAAAATAGCTTTTATTTTATTTATTTATTCATTTTTTGGTTATTGAAAAATTTTATTTTTCTAAATGTCTTAATATTTTATGGCAGTTAAAAACATTAAAATGTTTTATTAACACAGGTTTCCCCACTGGTACTTACATATTTTGCAAACGTTATAAATTACAGCATGGGATATAGAAACAAAGGTTCATTAGGGGGTTTCTTTTTTACAAATTTCAACATGGAAAATTAATGGTAAAAGATTCATAGTTAGCAAAGATTCAGAATTGACTGCAGATAATTAGAGGATGTCATTTTACCTTGCTATTATACTTTCAAATTGCAGTTGGGGTAACATGCTAATCCTTATCTGACTTTTTAAAAAAATGGACTTTATTTTTTACAACAGTGTTTGGTTCACAGCAAAACTTCCCCCAACATGCATGTCCTCCCCGATTATCAGCACCTCTACCAGAGTGGTACATTTGTTACAATTGATGAAACTACATTGACACATTACAATCACCCAAAGTCCAATGCTTCTTTTTTTCATCATTTTAGTAAAGGTATTTGGTCATGTAATCTAGTGTGTACTTATGGGCATCTCTGCATACATACTGCTGGTAAATTTCTATATGCAAATAAGAATTACAACTATGTTAAAGTATGGTTTATTGGCATATATGTGCATGGAAGTGAAACATTCATTTCACAAAACATAATATATATAGTCCTTTGTGACAGTAAAATTTTAGAGGAGATAGTACATTTTTATATTAATCAATGATATAGAAATGACTTCCTGTGACATAGCTCTTACCATGTGCTAAGTTCTGTGCTACACTCTGTGCACGTTATTGTATTTATCCTACACTAACTTAATGAGGTATGATGTGTTAGAATTATTCTGTACTTGAAGAAACTGAGGTTGCTAAGTGAAATCATCTTTCCATATCTTACAGTAAATGAGAGAAGCAGAATTTGAATGCTGTGCTGCGTGATATCCAAGCTTATATTTTTAGCCATAACATTTTACAGGGATTTCCTTGGCTGTCTTTTACCTTATACTCAAGTTTCATCCATAAAAGCAGTCACTATTACCACATTTCCTTGCTAATAAGAATTCGAAGAATCACTGGGGATGGTCTTTTACTGTAAAACTTTGGTCTGAGAAAAGACAAAAGTAATCTGTTTTTATTCTTCTTAAGCACTGTTGATTCTGGCCAGAGTTTTCTAAGTGAAGTTTCTAAGTACAAAACTAGAAGAAACATACATGAGAATCATAACTTTACCAATCTTATATTGTTCAAGTATTCAAGTGTTTATGTTGACTAGAAACCTTTCTCTGTTTAGGTAATCCACCTTGAGTACATGGCTTCACTCTGACTTAAACCCTAACCCTCACTTAACAGATCAACTTCCTTCTTTTCTAGCTATGCATTTGATACCTGCTCGCTTCTTACTTCCTGGGAACAATCTAGTAAAGCTCCTTTCTGGAGTTCTAACCTTTCTCCTGCATATTCCCCTAAGTTTTCTTTCTCCTCTCAGAAGCACAAGGAGTCTACCATAGGTGACTAGCCTCACACTAGCCGGCCTATATTCTTAGGTTAGACTTCATCCAATTTCTTAGGGTTAGTGTAAGGTGAAAGAATGTCAGAGGTTTCTTTATGTGACTAAATATATGAATACTTTAATGAAAATTAAAAAAATAATTTTCATAAATGGGTTATTTGGATATAAGATGGAACAGAAGAAAATTCTGTGCAGTAACTAGGCATCTCAATTATGCAGAGACTAGAGCAAAAACATAAGCACAAGCCAATGCCTTATCCAGAAACTGTATTCTTTTAGCACTGATGATCGAGGGAAGACTTACTATGTATCTGCTGAGGCTGAAACTGTGCAATTATCTATACATTGGTTTGATACTGTTCTCTAAAGCTTGCTGGCTGTAATTTTTACATTTTTAGGTTTGATTCAGGTTGTTTCCTCTTTTATTCCATCTCATTACCTAGTTTTATCTTGCCTTTTGTGTTTATTTGTGTGGGTATGTGTGATACATAGAGGTGCTTAGAGATAAAATAATACATTTGTTAATTTATTCATTAAATCAAGAAATATACTATTGAGTGTATACTATGAACTAGACACTGTTCAGGGTACCGGATCTATTCCAGTGCTGAAGACTGATGATGTCTGTGCCCCTTTGCAGTATATATTCTCCTAGGAAATATATTTAACAGGGTAAAATAAAAAATGTAAAGCAATTTAAATGAACTAATAAATGAGATATACAATAAAGCAGGATAAAGGATGGAATGTGATGAAATTGGTGATGAATAGTTAAGATAACAGTTATATGATGGTTAATTTTATGTGTCAAACCTGACTGGGTCACAAGTGATGAAATGTGTGATTAAACTTTATTCTGAGTCTCTATGAAGGTGTTTTCAGAAGAGATTAGCATTCGAATCAGTATACTAAGTAAAGCAAATTGCACAATTTACTATGGGTGCACATAATATATATACTTGTTTCTCTTTGTCTGCTGCTGCTGCTGCTAAGTCGCTCCAGTCGTGTCCGACTCTGTGCGACCCCAGAGACGGCAGCCTGCCAGGCTCCTCCATAACTGGGATTCTCCAGGCAAGAATGCTGGAGTGGGTTGCCATTTCCTTCTCCATCTCTTTGTCTAAAGAACCCTTATTTGAACACTCATGATCAAGGAAGCCTCTGAAAAGCTCCTGAGGAGAGAATAAGATGGGCGTGTGAGGAGCAGTAAGAACAGTGGTACTGAAGCTAATCTTGTGGAAGGTGGAGAGTAGGAGAATATTGAGGCCAGATCAGAGGGCAAGGTTTACTTCATTCAGGATAAAATCATTAGGATTTTACATTAAATGTTTTGAAAGTCCAACAGATATCTATTTTAAACATTTCTCTGATGACTGTGTGACAAATGAACTCCTGAGAGGCAAAACTGGAAGAGCTGTGATAAACACTCTGTGAGTTATAATGGTGGGTTGAACTTGAGAGACAGTAAAAAGGGGACAGATTAGGGATATAAATTTGAAGGTATAACAGATAGATGTGGGTAAAGGATTTAAGTAGGTGTATGAATAAAAAGGATTAAAGACAATTTGTAAAATCATCAGACAATCAATCTAGACAAATCATTGTAGTCAATCTCTAAAGTTTCCCTGGTAGCTGAGCCAGTAATGAGTCTGCCTGCAATCAATGCGGGAAACCTGGGTTCGATCTGTGGGTTGGGAAGATTCCCTGGAGAAGGAAATGGCAACCCATTCCAGTATTCTTGCCAGGAGAATCCCATGGACAGAGGAGCCTGACAGACTATAGTTCATGGGATCGTGAGAGTCAGACATGACTTAGCAACTAAACCACCACCAATCTCTAAAGCAGGAAGGAACAGCACTCAAAATTATCTCAACTGGTAATGCCAGATACATACTTAGAAAATAGGAAACATTTCCTTACTCATGTAATTGAGGACACTAGTGAGAGTAAGGTGGGCCTCTCAAGCAAGTCCAACATGTCTTGAGAACTCCAGGAAAAGAGACTGGCTTAGGATTTTATTACAGGTAGGGTCTTGTTGGTCTTCCCTGGTGGCTCAAGCAGTAAAGAATCTGCCTGTGATGTGGGAGACCAAGTTTGATTCCTGAGTCGGGAAGATCCCCTGGAGAAAGGAATGTCTACCTACTCCAGTATTCTCCAATATGTCTACCTACTCCTGGAGAATCCCCTGGACAGAGAAGCCTAGTGGGCTACAGTCAATTGGATCACAAATAGTAGGACATGCCCTGTCAACCAAGACACACACAGGCATGGGGCTGGAGAAAGAAGTCTCACATGTAGTGCAAATCTCTTGTTTGTGCCAAAGAGGGAACATTTGGGGTTTCTTATCAGGTTGCTCAGAAGTGGGATACAATGGAAAAGGAGAAAGTTGATCATCACTCAAGCATCAAAAATAAAGACAGACTCCTAGTTATAATAATCCAGATCTAGACAAATGAATGAAAGATTGTGCCACTTCAGGGGCCAAAAATATATGAGGAAGGAACACTATTGATATGACTTGGAGAGTCAAGTGATCTGGTGTGTGCTTAGTATGTCTGAGATTTCTGTTTATTACCTACCACTTTCTCTCAGCTCTCATTTCTTGATGCCTTTTGCCTCCATTTGTTATATATTCAGTTCAGTTCAGTCTTTCAGTTGTGTCCAACTCTTTGTGACTCCATGGACTACAGCATGCCAAGCTTCACTGTCCATCAGCAGCTCCTAGAGCATGCTAAAACTCATGTTCATCAAGTTGGTGATGTCATTCAACCATCACATCCACTGCATCCAGTTTTCTTCCCACCTTTAATCTTTCTCAGCATCAGGGTCTTTTCAAGTGAGTCAGTTCTTCCTATCAGGTGACCAAAGTATTGGAGTTTCAACTTCAACATAAATCCTTCCAATGAATATTCAGGACTGATCTCCTTTAGGATGGATCTCCTTGCAGTCCAAGGGACTCTCAAGAGTCTTCTCCAACACCACAGTTCAAAAGCATCACTTCTTCGGCACTCAGCTTTCTCTATAGTTCAGTTCTCACATCCATACATGACTACTGGAAAAAACATAGCTTTGACTAGATGGTCCTTTTTTGGCAAAGTAATGACTCTGCTTTTTAATATGCTGTCTAAGTTGGCCATAGCTTTTCTTCCAAAGAGCAAGCATCTTTTAATTTCATGGCTGCAGTCACCATGAAATAGCTTAGCTGGAATTCCATTACCTCCACTAGCTTTGTGCTTACTGATGCTTCCTAAGGCCCACTTGACTTCACATTCCAGGATGTCTGACTCTGGGTGAGTGATCACACCATCATGGTTATCTGCGTCATGAGGATCTTTTTGTAGAATTCTGCTGTATATTCTTACCACCTCTTTTCAATATCTTCTTCTTCTGTTAGGTCCATGCCACTTATGTCCTTTATTGTGCCCATCTTTGCATGAAATGTTCCCTTGGTATCTCTAATTTTCTTAAGGATATCTCTAGTCTTTTCCATTCTATTGTTTTCATCCATTTCTTTGCATAGATCACTGAGGAATGCTTTGTTATCTCTCCTTGCTATTCTTTGGAACTCTGCATTCAGATGGGTATATATGAACTTTCCTCCTTTGCCTTTAGCTTCTCTTTTTTCTCAGCTATTTGTAAGGCCTCCTCAGACAATCATTTTGCCTTTTTGTGTTTCTTTTTCTTGGGGATGGTCTTGATCCCTGCCTTCTGTACAATATCACGAACCTCCATCCAAGGTTTTTCAGGCGCTCTGTCTATCAGATCTAATCCCTTGAATCTGTGTGCCACTTCCACTGTATTATCATAAGGGATTTGACTTAGTTCATACTTGAATGGTCTAGTGGTTTTCTCTACTTTCTTCAATTTAAGTCTGAATTTGGCAATAAGGAGTTCACGATCTGAAACACAGTCAGCTCCTGGTTTTGTTTTTGCTGACTGTATAGAGCTTCTCCATCTTTGGTTGCAATGAATTTAATCAATGTGATTTCTGCTTTGATAAGTTTGTGATGCCCATGTGTAGAGTCTTCTCTTGTGTTGTTGGAAGAGGGTATTTGCTATAACCAGTGTGTTCACTTGGCAAAACTCTAACTTTTGACCTCCTTTGTTTTGTATTCCAAGGCCAAATTTCACTGTTACTGCAGGTATCTCTTGACTTCCTACTTTTGCATCCAGCCCTCTATAATGAAAAGGACATCTTTTTTGTGTGTTTGTTCTAGAAGGTCTTGTAGGTCTTCATAGAACCATTCAACTTCAGCTTCTTCAGCATTACTAGTTGGGGCATAGACTTGGATTACTGTGATATTAAATGGTTTGCCTTGGAAACAAACAGAGATCATTCTGTCATTTTTGAGATTGCATCCACGTATTGCATTTCGGACTCTTTTGTTGACTATGATGGCTACTTCAATTCTTCAAAGGAATTCCTGCCCATAATGTAGATATAATGGTCATTTGAGTTAAATTCACCCATTCTAGTCCATTTTAGTTCACTGATTCCTAAAATGGTGATGTTCACTCTTCCCGTCTCCTGTTTGACCACTTCCAATTCACTTGATTTGTGCACCTAACATTCCAGGTTCCTATGCACTAGTGCTCTTTACAGCATCAGACCTTACTTTCATCACCAGTCACATCCACAACTGACTGTTGTTTTCGTTTGGCTCCATCTCTTCATTCTTTCTGCAGTTAGTTCTCCACTGCTATCCAGTAGCATACTGGGCACCTATGCTGGGAAGTTCATCTTTCAGTGTCCTATCTTTTTGCTTTTTCATACTGTTCATGGGGTTCTCAAGGCAAGAATACTGAACTGGTTTGCCATTCCCTTCTCTAGTGGATCACATTTTGTCAGAACTCTCCACCATGACCCATCCATCTTGGGTGGCCCTACATGGCATGGCTCATAGTTTCATTGAGTTAAACAAGGCTGTGGTCCATGTGATCAGTTTGGTTAGCTTTCTGTGATTGTGGTTTTCAGTCTATGTGCCCTCTGATGGAGAAGGATAAGAGTCTTATAGAAGCTTCCTAATGGGATAGACTGATTGAGAAAGAAACTGGGTCTTGTCCTGGTGCAACAGCCCATGCTCAGTAAATCTTTAAGCCAATTTTCTGCTGAAGGGTAGGGCTGTGTTCCCTACTTATTATTTGACTTGAGGCCAAACTATGGTGGAAGTAATGAAGATACTGGCAATCTTCTTCAAAAAACCCCATGCATGCACTCCCACACTCAGTGCCCCCAACCATGTAGCAGGCGACTGCGGACCCACGCCTCCTCTGGGGACTCCTGGACACTCGTGGGCAAGTCTGGGTCAGTCTCTTGTGGGATCACTGGTCCTTTCTCCTGGGTCCTGGTGCACACAAGTTTCTGTTTGTGCCCTTGCAGAGTCTGTTTCCCCAGTCCTGTGTAAGTTCTGGAGGCTCTATGGTGGGTTAATGCCGGCCTCCTCCAAGAGCACTTATGCCATACCAAGGTCTGCTGCACTCAGAGCTCCTCCCCCTGCAGCAGCCCACTGCAGATCCATACCATCTCAGGAGACACCCAGACACAGCTCTGTCTCAGTCTCTGTGGGGTCTCTGGGTCCTGGTGTGCACAAGGCAAGTTTGAGCTTTCTGAGAATCTCTGGCAAGAATGAGGTTTGAGTCTAAATGTGATTTCGCCCATTCTACCACCTTGCTGGGGCTTCTCTGCCTTGGAAGTGAAATATCTCCTCACAGTCGCTCCAGCACCACACAGACGCCGCTCCAGTCTATAACCTAATCAATAATGCTGAAGAAGTTGAGGTTGAACGGTTCTGTGAAGACCTACAATAACTTCTAAAGCTAACATCCAAAGTAGATGTTTTCTTTATAGGAGACTACAATACAAAAGTAGGAGGTCAAGAGATGGAATAATGGGAAAAATTGGCCTTGGAGTACAGAATGAAGCAGGGCAAAGGCTAACAGAGTTTTGCCAAGAAGAACACACTGGTCATAGCAAACATCCTCTTCCAACAAAACAAGAGAAGACTCTACACATGGACATCACCAGATGGTCAATGCAGAAATCAGATTGATTATATTCTTTGCAACCAAAGATGGAGAACTTCTATACAGTCAGCAAAAACAAGACTGGGAGTTGATTGTGTCTCAGATCATGAACTCCTTATGCCATGCTATGCTAAGTCACTTCAGTCATGTCTGACTCTGTGCGATGCCATGTACAGCAGCCCAGCCCAGCCTGGCTCTGGGCAGCAGTCCCAGACAGCAGCCCAGCTCAGCAGGCTACTCTGTCCACAGGATTCTCCAGGCAAGCCTTATGCCAAATTCAAACTCTAATTGAAGGAAGTAGGGAAAGCCACCTAGACCATTCAGATATGACCTAAATCAAATATCTTACAACTATATACTGGAAGTGACAAATAGCTTCTAATAGAGTGCCTGAAGTACTATGGATGGAGGTTCCTGACATTGTACAGGAGGCAGCGATCAAGACTATCCCCATGAAAAGGAGAAATACAAAAAGAAAAAATGGCTGTCTGAGGAGGCCGTACAAACAGTTATGAAAAGAAGAGAAGGGAAAGCAAAAGAGGAAAGAAAACATATATCCATTTGAATGCAGAGTTCCAAAGAATAGCAAGAAGAGATAACAAAGCCTTCCTCAGTGATCAATGCAAAGATAGAGGAAAGCAGTAGAAGAGGAAAAATTAAATATCTCTTCAAAAACTTAGAGATACCAAGGGAATTTTTCTTTCAAAGATGGGCACAATAAAGGATAGAAATGGTATGGACATAACAGAAGCAGAAGATATTAAGAAGAGGTGGCAAGAATACACTGAAGACCTATGCAAAAAAGATCTTCATAAACACAATAATCACTATGATGTGTTCACTCACCTAGAGCCAGACATCCTGGAATGTGAAGTCAAGTGGGCCTTAGAAAGCATCACTATGAACAAACCTAGCGGAGGTGATAGAACTCCAGCGAAGCTACTTCAAATTCTGAAAGATGATGCTGTGAAAGTGCGGAACTCAATATGCCAGCAAATTTGGAAAACTTAGCAGTGGCCACTGGACTGGAAAAGGTCAGTTTTCATTCCAATCCCAAAGAAAGGCAATGCCAAAGAATGCTCAAACTACCGCATAATTGCACCCATCTCACATGCTAATAAGGTAATGCTCAAAATTCTCCAAGCCAGGCTTCAGCAATACATCAACAGTGAACTTCCAGACGTTCAAGCTGCTTTTAGAAAAGGTAGAGGAACCAGAGATCAAATTGCCAACACCTGCTGGATCATTGAAAAAGCAAGCGAGTTCCAGAAATACATCTATTTCTGCTTTATTGACTATGTCAAAGCCTTTGACTGTGTGGATCACAATAAACTGTGGAAAATTCTTTAAGAGATGGGAATACCAGACCACCTGATCCGCCTCTTGAGAAACCTATATGCAGGTCAGGAAGCAACAGTTAGAACCGGACATGGAAAAACAGACTGATTCCAAATAGGAAAGGAGTATGTCAAGGCTGTATATTGTCACCCTGCTTATTTCACTTATATGCAGAGTACATCATGAGAAATGCGGGGCTGAAATAAGCAGAAGCTGGAATCAAGATTGCTGGGAGAAATATCAATAACCTCAGATGTGCAGATGACACCACCCTTATGGCAGAAAGTGAAGAGGAACTAAAAAGCCTCTTGATGAAAGTGAGAGGAGAGCGAAAAAATTGGCTTAAAGCTCAACATTCAGAAAATGAAGATCATGGCATCTGGTCCCATCACTTCATGGGAAATAGATGGGGAAACAGTGGAAACAGTGTCAGACTTTATTTTTGGGGGCTCCAAAATCACTGCTGATGGTGACTGCAGCCATGAAATTAAAAGACACTTACTCCTTGGAAGAAAAGTTATGACCAACCTAGATAGCACATTGAAAAGCAGAGACATTACTTTGCCAACAAAGGTTCGTCTATTCACTGGAAAAACTAGTCATAGCAAACTATGGTTTTTCCAGTGGTCATGTATGGATGTGAGAGTTGGACTGTGAAGAAAGCTGAGTGCTGAAGAATTGATGCTTTTGAACTGTGGTGTTGGAGAAGACTCTTGAGATCCCTTGGACTGCAAGGAGATCCAACCAGTCCATTCCGAAGGAGATCAGCCCTGTAATTTCTTTGGAAGGAATGATGCTAAAGCTGAAACTCCAATACTTTGGCCACCTCATGTGAAGAGTTGACTCATTGGAAAAGACTGATGCTGGGAGGGATTGGTGGCAGGAAGAGAAGGGGACAACAGAGGATGAGATGGCTGGATGGCATCACTGATTTGATGGACATGAGTCTGAGTGAACTCTGGGAGTTGGTGATGGACAGGGAGGCCTGGCATGCTGCGATTCATGTGGTCGCAAAGAGCCAGACACGGCTGAGTGACTGAACTGAATTGAACAGTTTATGGGGTTTTCAAGGCAAGAATACTTAAGTGGCTTGCCATTCCATTCTCTAGTGGACCACATTTTGTCAGAATTCTCCACCACGACCCATCCATCTTGGGTGGCCCTATATGGCATGGGTCATAGTTTATTGACTTAGACAAGGCTGTGGTCCATGTGATCAGTTTGGTTAGTTCTCCATGATTGTGGTTTCCATTCTGTTTCTGGGCTGATGGATAAGGATAAGAGGGTTATAGATGCTTGCAGATGGAAGAGACTGACTAAGGGGGAAGCTGGGTCTTATTCTAATGGGAGGGGCCATGCTCAGTTAGTCTTTAATCCAATTTCCTATTGATTGGTGGAGCTGTGTTCCCTTCCTGTTTTTTGGCCTGAGGGCAAACTATGGTGCAGTTAATGAAGATAATGGTGAAGTGATGTGAAGTCGCTCAGTCGTGTCTGACTCTTTGCGAACCTGTAGATTGTAGCCTAGCAGGCCTCTCTGTCCATGGGATTCTCCAGGCAAGAATACTGGAGTGGGTTTCCATTTCCTTCTCCAGGGAATCTTCCCGACCCAGGGATCGAACCCGAGTCTCCTGAATTGGAGGCAGAAGCTTTAACCTCTGAGCCACCAGGGATGAAGATAATAGTGACCTCCTTCAAAAGATCTCATGCATGCACTCCTGCACTAAGTGCCCCCGACCCTGCCAGCAGGCCACTGCCAACTCACGCCTCTGCCAGAGACTCCTGGACACTCATGGGGAAGTCTGGGTCAGTCTCTTATGGGAACACTGCTCCTTTCTCTTGGGTCCTGGTACACATAAGTTTGTGTCTGTGCCCTCCAAGATTCTGTCTCCCTAGTCCTGTGTAAGTTCTGGTGGCTCTATGGTGGGGTTAAAGGCAACCTCTTACAAGAGGGTTTATGCCATACCCAGGTTTTCTGCACCCAGAGTCGCTGACCCTCCAGGAGTCCATTGCTCAGTACCTCCACAGGAGACATTCAAACACAGTTCTGCTTCAGTCTCTGTGGGATCTCTGGGTCCTGGTGTGCATGAGTATTGTTTGTTATATATTACCGGTTACAATGAAAAGTATCTCATAGAAATATGTTATATGCTTAAGGATCTCAGGGCTCATTGTGGTAAGCAAAGTACACCAAAAATAAACTCAGACACATGAAAAATGCTATCAAAATAAGATTTTTAGAATTTTAGAGGTGTCTGGATAATTGGCACCTAATGCCACTTGGGCTCTCCTCATGGCTCAGTCATTAAAGAATCTGTTTGCAATGCAGGAGACCTGGATTTGGCCCCTGTGTCAGGAAGATCCCCTGGAGAAGGAAATGGCAACCCACTCCAAAATTCTTGCTAGAGAATCCCCTGGACAGAGGATCCTGACAGGCTACAGTCCATGGGGTCACAAGAGTCAGACACAACCTAGTGAGTAAACCACCAAACTAATGTTACTTGGACAAGTGGGAAACAGTTCTGTGGGGGAAGTGTAGTTTTAAATTGAATGCTATAGGAATCACATACTTGGGAGGGGTGGAAGCTGGTAAAGTTTTATACACAGAGCAAGCAGCATCTTTAGACATGGGTTAAATATGAGTCATTAAGCACAGAGTATTGATTCTATCAACAATAATAAATTCTCAAGTTTTGATAGATATAGTTTGCTTACTTTTGAGGAATTTCATTTGATCTCCATTTTGTCATTCATAAAAGGTCTTTTTAAGGTTGTTCCTATCATTAACTTGGAGATCAGTGGATAAAATAGACCAGATATTTTTAAAATCTTAGGATCCAGAACAATATTTTTAAAATCTTAGAATCCAGAACAAGAAGAAACTCTAGCATATTTTATGGATGTAACATATGTCAGTGCTAGTTGACTACTCATGTCTGATTCTTTGCAAACCCATGAGCTGTACCTACCCCACCAGGGTCCTCTGTCCATGAAATTCTCCAGGCAAGGATACCAGAGTGGGTTGCCATTTCCTTCTCCAGAGGATCTTCCATACCCAGCGATTGAACCAAGTTTTCCTGCATTTCAGGCAGATTCTTTACAGTCTGAGCCACCAAAGACAGCCAAATGGTCCTCTGTTATTTAAACACCAGGATATCTGGGCATATCTGGGCATATCTGTGCATCTCTTGCCACCATACACAAGGCTTGACATTAACAAAATCCCTGGGTTGGGAAGATCCCCTGAAGGAAGGCATGATAACCCACTCCAGTATTCTTGCCTAGAGAACCCAATGGACAGAGGAGCCTTGTGGGCTACAGTCTACAGGGTTGCACAGAGTCAGAGATGACTGAAGCAACTTAGCACGTGCATCTGTTGCCAACATACACAAGGCTTGGTATTAACAAAACTGTTATTTTGGTAGTTCTGTACTATTCAGTCCTATATCTGGCCTGCTGATCTATAATAATACTGTACTATTGATTTAAGCCAGATTTTATTTTTTGGTTTGTTTGTTTTTCTGTTTCTTGTTATCTGTTGAATGTTTAGTCACTTAACTAGATTTCAACTCATTTTGACCCATGCTGAGCCACAAAAGTGGATCAACAGTTGGGTCAAAAAGCATCCAAGTTTGATGGAAACAAACAAACCTCTAATCAACTAAAGATTGCCATAGTTAGAGGGTTGGGGTTAGAGGTTTCTTGTATTCCATATTTATTATTCCTGATTTAAGTGAAAGGGTAAAGTAAGTAAAATTTTCATTTTACTTTATTCTGGTGGCTCAGAGGTTAAAGCGTCTGCCTCCAATGTGGGAGACCTGGGTTCGATCCCTGGGTCGGGAAGATCCCCTGGAGAAGGAAATGGCAATCCACTCCAGTATTCTTGCCTGGAGAATCCCATGGACGGAGAAGCCTAGTAGGTTACAGTCCTCGGGGTCGCAAAGAGTCGGACACGACTGAGCGAGTTCACCTCACCTCCTATTTCAATGCCACTATTCTAACCTCTTCTCCCATGCCAAGAACTTAGGCTATATCCAGTAATGACTTCAAATAATTTTTAAGATCTCAAAATTTAAATAAAAATGTTAGGATACCACCACCTGAAATATTTACCTTATAGAAGCCTATAATAACTTTATGTGTTGTCTGAATAATGGGCTTTTAAAATCTCTGCACTGGTGTTCAGCATAGTGGCCACTTCATAACATTTTCCAGTCCTTTGGCCATGCCCAACACTTTTCTAACTGTTGGGCCATCACTGTGCTTCCTTTGTCTTATTTTAGGATTTAGAGTTGTCTGATTTCTCACTTGGTTACTCACCATTCCCTTAATTCCATTTTACTCATCCAATTTCTAGATTTTATAGGTCTTCTCCAGCTCTTATAACTCTATTGGCTATTATTTATATTAATTCTATATAGTAATTAGCTCAGCCCCTGGATCAGCATAGGTTCCTATTCAATATTTGCTATGAAATCAGTAAGAGTTAATACTGTCAGAAGTGTAGGAGAGTTCAAATTACTATGCAAATCTGATTGTCCAAACAGGATGATACCATCTGAAATCTGTTGCTAAATAATTGGTATAATTAGTGTTCATTATAACACACCAAATATATTCCTTATCAGTACTCACAGCAGATAGAAACGGTTGTAATCCAGAGTATATTATATAGTAATGTATTGTATAGTAAATCTGTTTCTATAGTTACAATGGAAGTAACTTCCTTTGCCATCAAAGCAAATATCTAAAGCACAATCCTAAATAATGAGTGCAAAATGCTTCTCATCCTTCACAGGGCCTTCATTTAATTTTCAGTTAAAAATGAACCACTAGGAATAATTATTGTGAAGATAACTGGTTAAACTAAAAGTTTTTAAAATATCAACTTTTGTTAAAGAAATCTACAGAAATACCCTAAGTCAGAAACCATCATTTTATTGATTGAATGAAAGAATAATGCCAACATTAGAGCAGTAATAACAAAAGATAGAATCAAAATTACAGATACAAATTCAGAATA
>SJYT01037844.1:79128-98507 GCA_006410635.1 Cephalophus harveyi | reverse complement strand
ATACAAATTCAGAATAAAACCTGCTTTAAGTTTATTCTAAAATTTATTTTTCTTACTTTTAAATTGACTTTTCTTTCTCCTAAAATCAGATTAAAAATAGATTTCTTCTATATATTGGAATTATAAACTAAAATTTTAATTCATCTTTAAATTGATAGATATTCAGAATATATATGATTTTTGCCTACCTTCATGCAAACTTAGAATTTTGTTTCTACTGAATAATGCTGTTTGGGGAACAAGACAACTTTTTCTCTTTTAGTAAAATCTTTGCCTTGAGCACATTTTTGTATTTACTTTTGATTGGTTTCTCAGAACCTTTCCTGAGGTTACATTCTTACAGTTGCAAATTTGTGAAAATCTCGTTTCAAGAAACAACCAAGGATATATTGGTTTTATGATCTGGTAATAGAATGTCTAGTTTTACATGCTCAATTTTAATGAAAATGTGGTGAATGTAAAAAGCCTTTCAAACTGTCACTGTGCATGTCAAACACATGCAGTTACTGTTTGTATATTAAAATCCCTTCTAGCCTGACAGCATGCCTATACATTTTTTTAATTAGAGTATTCACATCTCTCACTCTCTTTGTGTATCACAGAGAGAACAACGTTCTCAGTTACTAGGAGCTCTAACCAGTTATGAACACTACCAGATCTTTTGAATTATCCAATTATAAGCAAGATGCTTTCATATGTTCCTTGCTCTCTTTCAGAGTTGGTTGCATGGTCCATAAAAAGGTAATAGGAAGGACATTATCATCCATGTACAGTGTAATTCTGAAATAGTCAGGCAATGAGTGGGAGCCACTGTAGCTTTCCTAATTGTGACTAGTGCAGAGAACATTAAAAAAAAATAGTAAAGGAGAACTTTTAGGGTCCCATTTCCCATGCCAGGCACACATCATCTGGGCTGACATTACTTTACAAACAATTTTGACTTCTAATGGCAACTTTAGGACAAATGTGTATATATATATATATATATATGTGTGTGTGTGTGTGTGTGTGTGTGCTTGTATAAAACCTCAAGAGAAATTGATGTATAAGGTTTGTTGTTTTAGAGTTCAAGCAAATTGTTGTCATTTAGTTGCTAAGTCAGGTCTTACTCTCTTGCAACTCCATGGACTGTAGCCCACCAGGCTCCTCTGTCCATGGGATTTTCCAGGCAAGAATACTGGAATGGGTTGCCATTTCCTTCTAAAGGGGATCTTCCCCACCCAAGAATCAAACATGCATCTCCTGCATGGCAGGCAGATTCTTTATCATCTGAGCCACCAGTGAAGCCCTTCAGCTAATTAGCATTATTCATATGTTTGGGGAAGTTGTTACTGTAGGTCATTATCTAAAGAAAAAAAGACATGCTTCTCAATATTAATTTCATATTACTCAGTAGCTCCTTTAATTCTCCAGAGTAATAAAATGACTGACACTGTGAAAGTTATGATAATGGTGCCTGTTGAAAATCTGTTCTATTCAGTTCAGTTCAGTTCAGTTCAGTCGCTCAGTCGTGTCCGACTCTTTGCAACCCCATGAATCTCAGCACGCCAGGCATCCCTGTCCATCACCAACTCCCAGAGTTCACTCAGACTCACATCCATCGAGTCAGTGATGCCATCCAGCCATCTCATCCTCGGTCGTCCCCTTTTCCTCCTGCCCCCAATCCCTCCCAGCATCAGAGTCTTTTCCAATGAGTCAACTCTTCGCATGAGGTGGCCAAAGTACTGGAGTTTCAGCTTTAGCATCATTCCTTTCAAAGAAATCCCAGGGTTGATCTTGAGCTTTAAGCCAACTTTTTCGCTCTCCTCTTTCACTTTCATCAAGAGGCTTTTTAGCTCCTCTTCACTTTCTGCCATAAGGGTGGTGTCATCTGCATATCTGAGGTTATTGATATTTCTCCCGGCAATCTTGATACAGGAAAACAAATGGATATCTTTTGGTTGCAAAGCACAGAAATAAATTCCAACTTGCTTAAACCCAAAAGAGATTTTTTGTTGTTGTTATTTTTAATTGAATAAAATAATTCATTTTAAACAACAGAAGTCTGGAAAGTATATTGACAGGTTAAATTCATATGCTTTTCTTCCAGAGTGCTGTTGATGTGCTCCCTGAAATCTAGATTAGCATTTTATATGAAAGTCTTAAATATTTAGAAAATACAGAGTTTAAATAATACAGGAATTTGTTGCAGTCTGCCATGGAAAATCAGATGAATTAAATTCCAAATTTATTGTATCCAAATTAGTAAGGCAAAGAAAATAGTTATTACGGAAAAACACACCCAAAATATTCTTCAGAAGAATAAGAATAAAGGATTGGGAAGAAAGTGAACATAAGCAGTACAAGAATTGGAAATGAAACATATACACAGCATATAGCTTCAGCAGGGTATGGGACAGAATGAGTTGAGACAGTGTAATCGTGAAAACATATCTTCAGTCAGAGATCACAAGCCTCTGGAAATTAGAGTGATAAATAAAATAGGGTGGTTTCTCAGGGGACTTCCCAGGTGGCTAAGTGGTTAATATTCCACCTGCCAATGCAGGAGATGCCTGAGACAGGGGTTTGAACCCTGGTTCAGGAAGATCCCCTGGAAGAGGAAATAGCAACCTGCTCCAGTTTTCTTGCCTGGACAATCCCATGAACTGAGGAGTCTGGTGGGCTGCAGAGGAGCTAGAGGGGAGCAAAGAGATGGACACAACTGAGCCTCTGAGCATGCATACATGAAAGAGGGTACTGAGGAAGTTTTCAAAGACTGAATGAGGGCTACCTGATAGCAATTTGCCTGAAACTATAGAATCACGGTCTAATTTAATGTAACCATAGTAGTACTGTTAGTCACTCAGCTGTGTCTGACTCTTTGTGGTTTCCTGGACTGTAGCCCACCATGCTCCTCTGTCAATGGGATTTACCAGGCAAGAATACTGGAGTGGGTTGCCATTCCTAATTTAATGTAGCCATAAAATGTAGTTAATGGGAGAAAAAAATATGTCATCCTGGAAAAGAGAAGGGTGTGAGAAAAGTCAGTTTACATACTGATGGGGCTCTATCAGAGAGTTTTCTGGTTCTACTGATGAAAGAGTAGCGTAACAGGCTTCTGGGGTTGGGAAGGATCATCGTTCTCCCTTGCAGAGATGTGGAGCAACACAACCACCTGGGCCCTCAATGCTGTCACCAGAGAAAAGATTCCTCTCCCTTGGTGCCAAAGCTTGAGAAAGGATCTCCATAGGATAGAGTCACACTGAGAAATAAAAATTTTTAAAGTTTGTTGTCTTATACAAAGGAAGTATCTCTTAAATTTATAGTGTTGCCAATGAAAGGAGTATCCATGTAAGCAACAAAAACAAAATATCAAATATTAATAATTCTGAAATATATATACTGTTAACTTACCCAAAATAAGGCATTTTCTCAAAGAATATAACTGCATTGTCACTCAACAGTCATAATAATAATAGCTTTAAAAAGAAATTTATATAAAGGCAAGGAGTTAGTATTAGACTACATTTATAAGAGTATACAGTAAATATTTTGTCTTTGATTTTTATGTCAACATTTTAAAAATTATTTAACTGTTTTGAGTAAATATCATAAAACAGATAATAAAATAAATACGAAATTAAATCATCTTACTCAGTCCTTACAACACTTTGAAGTCAAGACTATTAACAGTTATACCAACAGTTTGGTGAAGGAAATGGCAACTCACTCCAGTATTCTTGCCTAGAGAATCCTGAGGACAGAGGAGCCCGGTGGGCTGCTGTCCACAGGGTCTCACAGAGTCGGCCATCACGGAAGGGACTTAGCATGCATGCATGCATGGGAGAAGGAAATGGCAACCCACTCCAGTGTTCTTATCTGGAGAATCTCAGGGACAGAGGAGCCTCTTGGGCTGCCGTCTGTGGGGTCACACACAGTCGGACACGACTGAAGCAACTTAGCAGCAGCATACCAACAATCATGTGACCCCATAAACTGTAGCCCTCCAGGCTCCTCTGTCCATGTGGATTCTCCAGGCAATAATACTGGAATGGGTTGCCGTGCCCTCCTCCCGGGCATCTTCCCAACCCAGGGTTCGAATCCAGGTCTCCTGTAAAGAATCTGCAGCCAGATTCTTTACCATCTGAATAACCAGGGAAGCCCAAGGACAGTAGCAGTACCTCCTATTTGATTCCTGAGATTGATAATTTGAATTTGTTCTCTTCTTTTTATTTGTTAGTCTAACTAAACTTTTTTTCAGTTCTATTGTTCTTATTGAAAAGTCAATTTTAGATTTCATCAATATTCTCTATTGTTTTTCCTAACATCTATTTTTTTTAAATTTACATTTTAATCTGTATTATTTACTTTTTCTTCTTGCTTTGGTTTAATTTGCTCTTATTTTTTCAGTGTCTTAAAATGAAGGTTAGATTACTTATTTGAAATCTCTTTTTTAGTAATGGTATTTGTAGTTATAAATTTCTCTTTAAGCAGAGTCCTAGTTTCTTCTTATGATTTTTTTTCACATACCTCGTGGCATTTTAAAATTTACCTATGTTATATTGAGCTGTGATATCTTGAGCTATTAACTATTAAGATGTGGTATTTAATTTCCACTTATTCAAGAGTGTTCCAAATCATTCTCTATTGTTGATTTCTAACTTATTTTCATTGTGGTCAGAAAATATACTTTGAAATATTTCAATCCTTTTTAATACCATTAGGTTTGCTTTATATACTAGCATATGTGTGTGTGTGTGTGTTTTCTGGAAAGTATTCATAGACAGTTGAAAAGAACATGCATTCTGCTATTGTTGGGTGGAATAGCTTATATGTACCTGTTAGATATATTTGTTTTTTAGTATTGTTCAAGTGTTCTATTTTCTTATTGACCTTCTGCCTACTTTTTCTATTTACTATCAAACATGTTATACTAACATCTCTATTATTATTAAACTTTCTAGTCTTTTAATTTTGTGTTTTTACTTAATTACATTTACCATGTTTCAGAGAATCTTATCATTTGATAAGCATCATACAAAAGATAAATTTATTTTAATATGAATATTTATTCTTAACTGAAGCCTAACCAAATTTCCTCTAGGGAGGAAAAAAAGAAAATCTGGAAATGCACCTAGGGAATATAGGAGAGATGTAACTATTAGACCAAAAAGGACATCCAATTTTTTATGGTCCACTTGCCAAAACATTAGAAGACACAGGAAAGAATGCACCTGAATATTTCTGAAATTATTCATCTGGAACAGAAAGTGACCTTGTTGTAGTGGTTGCTATAGGAAATTCCTGTTACTAACTTTGAACAGTTTTGAACAAACATAATAGGAGTAATTGAGAAAAAATTACTGTAGGAAAGACTAATGACTGATTTAAAAGACAATCTCTTTTAGGTATAAAAATCTTTTTTTTTTTTCTTTTGGATTATGTCTTCCATCATCCTTATAAAACAGGGATAAAAATGAGAGTTCAAAATATATGATTGAGTGTTTGCCAACACTGACAATCATCTGCCCAGTGGTTCTGGTTTTGACAGTAACCAAGGAAACCAGAGAACAAAGGTAAACAATTATGGAAAGAAAGGAAATTTCATCATTGTGGGAAAAATATCAACTAGTTTTGATTCCTTTCACTTTCTTCACTAAAGAAAGACTGTCTTCAGTGCTCTCTCTGATTGTCAATAATATTGAGCACTAAAATTCTCTATTATTATTGACATTCTCAAGAGGATTGACCTGTAGGTGGGTAAAACAGATATGCTTTTATAAGACAAACTTGGAGAAATATAACACTTAGTAAAGTACTGAAAAAAAAGAGAATTGTGCTATCATTTTGTGAACAGATAAAATAAAAAACTTATCAAATATACTGTAGTATATAAAGCTTTATTCTACCTTTACTATCTCTTTTTAGTGCCATTTCTTTACCTGGATCCACCATATGAAGCATGAAGTTCCAGCACAGATTGCTACCAATTATTCTAAGAACTTGGTCTATGCTTATTGATATCACTTCACCTATTATTTTTGTGTGTATATTGAGTCCCTTCAATCATGTCTGACTATTTGCGACCTTATGGACTGCAGCTCATTGGACTCCTCTGTCAATGGGATTCTCCAGGCAAGAATACTGGAGTGGGTTGCCATGCCCTCCTTCAGGGGATCTTCCTAATCCAGGGAGCAAATCCACACCTGTCTCCCATATTGGTAGGCAGGTTCTTTACTATCAGTGTCATCTGAAACAAATTTTTTCAAAAGTACTTAAGAAAGTAATTACACGATGAAGGAAGGACAGAGTTGAAAATAATGGTCTAAAGATAAAGCAAATATTTTCATATTTGAAAAACAGACATTTAAGAAGTCACATTCTTATATAAACATTCAAATTAAATCATGAAGGGATGGCTAAGATAGTTAATATTTGTTTTTTTATCTGGAGGAACAGAACAAAAAATCACATGTTAATCAAGGACAATGTATTTGCATAATTCTTCGTGATTAAAAATAGGTATCAAAAATATGAATAGTATTAGATTGCAGAAAAAGATTTGAAGAGGTTATTCTGAATGGATTGTGAAGACACAATAGAAAATGTAAGATCTGATAAAATGGAATTATTGCAATAAACAGAAATGAGAAAATTATTATAGGAAGCAGAAATGCACTGGTAAAATAGAGGTGGTTTGAGAACAGTGCATAGATTGGTTTGAACAAGTGTAAGCTTTGCTTCCAACCAGCATAAAAATCTAACTTTGTGAGGTCAGTACAGGCCTCCAATGGTAGCTGACTAGATTTTCTAAGATGTCAAGAAGGGCCTCTTACAACTAAACCAGTTAATGTAATCAGATTTGTCCTATAGCAGTTCACAAGTTAGATTTGGGCAGCTTGGAGATGACAGGACTGGTGGATATTTTACAGAAAGATACCATCACCTTTCAAAAGTAACTGCATAGGTAACCAAGGACATATATATATATATATATATATATAGTTGTCAGTGAAAGCTACATACTTGAAGGAACAAAAGGAGCAAAAGGAAGATACTAATATTTTAAGTAAAATGTGTTTGCACAATGGAATTAATCTTTTTTATCAACTTAACTAAAACAATTTTATGAAAGGGACAAGTATATTTTAAACATTTAGAAAAGACAATGTATTCCACATGCCTGGTTTTCAACTCTAACCACACCATTTCCTAGAATTTGAATTTGGGTAAATGAACTAGTCTCTCATTTCCTTATTGCTAAAACAATATAGCAATAATAATACCTACTTCAAAGGGTTTTTTTGCAAAAATTGAATGAAAAAATTCATATAAAATGCACAGATTGGTGTCTTGAATATAAAAAAGTACTCAGGAACCTGGCTTATATAATTATGATTATTAGTAAAACTCATCGCATGTAGAAATCAGAATTTGTTTTTGGAATTTTCAACTTCAGTATTTTTCAACACAAAAACTGAGGTTTACTTAGGTAGTAAGTATATTTTGCTAAAGCATCTTTAATTGTATTTTTCTAACCACATTACATTGCATGGTGTCAATACAGTCATTTTTAAAACTGTAAAACAGAGGAGCTGGGCCTGCAATCAAAGAAAAACATTTGCCATGCTAGTTATATCTCTTTTATTTAATATCCTGTAAGGCACATCCACATAGACTTTGTTTAAAGTTAAGTGAAAATTTTAACATTCAGTTTTATTAATAATTTTAGTATATTGAGTTTGACATCCCACTGAAATGGTGAAGTTCTTGAATTAAACCTTTCATTAAATTATAAGCCTCTTTTGGGCTCATTGTGCTAGAAAAGGTTTGTTAAATAAATATGTCTTTTGAAAGTGGAGAAAAAAATAAGTGTTTGAGGGAAAAACAATTAGTCAACTATATTAGTAGTGCAAAGTTTTGATCGGATAAAGGCTTCTGTCAGATTAGTTGTAGAGAGATGACCAAGACAAAATAGGTGAACAGATTTAACTATCACCTAGAAGGTAAACAGATGATTATGGTCTGGTGACTGCTTCAGTATGGAAGGGTGAGAGAAACAAAAGTCTAAATGCCTCAGAGGTGTGATGGGGGGTTGACTCCCAGGCATGTCCTTGAATGCCATAGTCCTTTGGCACTGAGACCCTCACAGTCATGTGGTAGTGCTGAGTATGTGTGTACAACCTCAGCTTAAGAGAGCCAGCTCATCCATTCATCTGCTGGGATGATTTGGGAGAATGGCATTGAAACATGTATACTATCATGTAAGAACGAAGCACCAGCCTATGTTCGATACAGGATACAGGATGCTTGGGGCTGGTGCACGGGGATGATCCAGAGAGAGGATATGGGGTGGGAGGTGGGAGGGGGATTCAGGATTGGGAGCTCATGTACACCCGTGGTGGATTCATGTCAATGTATGGCAAAACCAATACGGTATTGGAAGTAAGATAAAGTAAAAATTTAAAAAAAAAAAAAAAATAGAGCCAGCTCAGGATGGTGCTGGCATAGCTGCCATTTAACTGGTGTGGCTTTAGCAGTTTTTAAATGTTGGAAAATCTCTTTCCTGAATGCAGGCACTTCCTTGAGTCCTATGAGACCCAGTACCACCCTTGCCCTTGCCCGCAGGACTCTGCTTCAGCACTGCATGCAGCACCAATTCAGATAGTGCCTGTTCTGATAATTTGATCTCATCATATATTTTTTCTCCAAGTTTACTGAGGTATCATTGACAAATAAAAACTGTATGTATTTAAGATGGCTTGGCATATAGTTGACTATTGAACAACTCCAGTTTTAAAATGTGTGGGTCCACTTACAGGAGGATCTTTTAAAATAAATCCATACACAGCCCACAGAACCAGTATTGATTGAATCTGATGATGTGAAACTGTAGATATGGTAGTCTCACTCTAAAATTACACATAGATTTTCAACTGCGTGGAGTCTGCTCCAAACCCTGAGTTGTTCAAGAGTCAACTGCGTGTGTGTACATATATATGCATGTATATAAATGATTACCACAATCAAGTTAATTCATACATACATTTCCTCATACACTTACCTTTATGCCTCTGTGTGTGTTTGTGTGTGTGTATATAGTCCCGTCAAATTCTAAGTATCATTCCTGCCAGGGTTTGTAGAATCTTGTTTTTACACAACAACTCATCCCATTTCAAAGTCCATTTTGTAATTTAGCTCACCATTCTTTTTTATTGGTACCAAGGGCCAATGTCTTGCAGGTTCTGGGCCTCATGTTGGCCTATGCTTAGTTTAGCTGACATTGTTTCTATACTTTACACATCCTAAGTTCTGATTTTTCTGTATCCACAGCTAATGAAATAATAAGACAGTCTAACTTTAAATTTGTGAAAATGTCAGACATAAAAACAATAAAAATTTTACAAAGAAGAGCAAGGCACACATAAGGTGATAGTGTGGCATTTCAAACTTACTGGAAATCTACATATATGATCTGATTACATCTCAAAATATTAACAAACTAATATATGAGTGAATATTTTTAAAAATACCTGGTTATCTATGTAAATATGGGTTGACTCAGGGATTGAGGGCATTTAATGTTTCCCTGAGATACACCTTTATGAATCTCAGGGGCTACAAACTGCTGTGAGTTAATAAACAACAGTCTTGCTCTAGATGAGGCAGGCTAATTATGTCAAGTCAATATGATGCATTTTCCATCAACAGTAGCATTTATGATAGCATTCTGAATATCTCTTGTTATCAACTGGGACCTTAGGCATTCTACAATTTAGGTTGTCTCTAAAATATTTTCATTTCCACGATCTTTTCCCAAGCTAGTTTGGATTCCCTATTGTAAACTGGGCAGGGAGAAATTATTAGGCAGTATTTCTTCACAGAAAGTTCTTACAGCTTCTCAGTTGTGTTTACAAAGTAGATCTCTTTTAATCTGTGTTCATCCCTGTAATACTGAAAACATTCGCTGATGGTCCTAATAATGGCCCAGGGGAAACTGAAGAACACCAAAATCAAAAAGATGGCCTGGCTATGGGTGGATACTTTTCAGCCCAAAGGGACTTTCTTTCATCTGTCTTATTAAAAGGTAAACACTCTTTGAGGCATCTTCTTTCATCCATTAGGGATCAACTGTAAAAATAATGTAATTATATAAAAACATTCTGGAAGGAAATTGAAGAGACGCTCAGTATTGTAAAATCTGGCCCTTTCTATTTATTATATTGCCAAAGTCCCTTGTTAGCTTTGGGACAGTTGTTTTTCAAAAGTGGCGGCAAGGCCCTCACTGAGACAGAAGTCTTCATTTGCTGAATTTGCTAGCAGCTCAGCATGTAACTGTGTTAAGCCATTCTTACCAAACAACAAATGAGATTCCAGAGGCCAAGGCTTACTGAGAAAAACACTTTTCCCTCACTTCATCTCAGTGTAGCTCAATAAAACAATCAAAGACCCTGATGGCCTAATTTTTATAACATTGTCTTTTTTCCTGGGTAAACCATCTGGCCCTTGACCTTATCAGGTTGGACTCCGAATACAAACAGCATCTCAGTTTAGCTTGACGGTGGTTACTTCTTCCAGTATTTACTGTGGACCAAGTAGTAAAATGTCTTTTTGTTTATTCTCAATATTGAAGATTACCTGCATTTTTTTTTTTGCTTAGCTTCACTATAATATTTTATTTATAATATGTTTATTATTAAATATTAACATATCATATATTGATATTATATAAAATATACAATTACAATTATATAATTATAAATTTATATTATATAATTATAATTATTCAGTTCAGTTCAGTCGCTCAGTCGTGTCCGACTCTTTGTGACCCCATGAATCGCAGCACGCCAGGCCTCCCTATTTCCCATGAAGTGATGGGACCAGATGCCATGATCTTCGTTTTCTGAATGTTGAGCTGTAAGCCAACTTTTTCGCTCTCCTCTTTCACTTTCATCAAGAGGCTTTTTAGCTCCTCTTCACTTTCTGCCATAATGGTGGTTATATTTATATACAAATGTAATTATATAATATAAATAATATATATTAATATAATAATATGTTAATATATATTTTATATTATATTTTATTATTTTATTTATAATATATTTTATTTCTTTAAATAAGTAATAACCAGTGAAAACTTTACATAAATCAAACTTCTTATTTTGTGTTTTAGTCTATGAATTCAAAACATAAAGTTTAGATTCAACTCTCTCTTTCAAGCAATTTGCAATTATAAACCCAGCCAACATTTTAAAATTTAACTTATTAATTTTTAAAATTAAACTCACTTGTTTTTGAGAATTATATTTTATATGAAACCTGTACATGAATCCTTTAAACCTATTTTCTATATGAACTTCTCTGTTCTCAATGCTCCTTTTTTTGGCTACAGTCATTACCTTTACCATAATCTTGTTTTTTACTTTATACAAACCTGAAAATAATTAATTTTTTATGTTGACTCAGGGTAGATGATAAACATTAAATTAAGTAGCTTGATATTTAGGCATGATTTGAAAATTTTCTATGGAAGCATCTTTAATCCAAGACTTGATCACCTTGATTTTCCTTCTTCTTTGAAGTTTTAAGTTGGTCTCAAGCCTAAGTATAAGCTGTGGTTCTTCACCTTAGAGTTGGAGCCATATTATCAGCTCATAGAACTAATACCTAATTTCATTACTTGCCTTCTCAATAGCATAGCAGTTTCTTTAAAATCTCTAGAAGGAGGGTAAAGTGGCATTACAAATAGTTCTAGATTCTTTTTTGGTGACTTCTTCCCATACAGTGCTGTGTTCAGTTAGGTATAGGAGTAAAAGTGGTAATAGTATTTTATTTAAGAATTACTTCTTGGCTAAATAAGGTCAAGGATTAAAAAAAAAAAAGTTGAGACTAATGTTGTTAATGTTTGGGGCTGATGAGTAGAAATGTGGAAATAATAGGACTGGAACAGTAGTTTCAAAGATATCTAGGGAAGAAGTTTATAGATGGGTATTTTAGGATGGGCTGAAATACACAAATATCTGGGTTATAGGTGACTACTTAACGAAGGACATCTGCTTAATAGGAGGCTCTGAATAAGCATTTGTCAAGATAATACATTTTGTAAATGCTGATAAATCTCATCTCCCATCTTCCTAGTGCTTGATCAATGTGGGCATAGCAGCAAAAATGTAAGCTCTGTATGAGCTCGATGCATGGAATTCCACTATTAACGGTCTATTGAAGACTCAGTTTTGTTTCCAGTTGGGAGATAGAGTACTTAAATATAGTGTTGTTTTTTTTTTTTTTCAGGCATGACTTATGCTTCTAACCAGTGACCATTATTGCTTTTTCATGAAAATAAATATAAAGGGGAAGGGGCAATGGAATACACGATATGAGTGAGCACTTATACAATAATCTAAGAAAAACAAGTTGATTTTTTTTATAGAACATGAAATGTACCACATATAAGAAAATGTAATTGCAGTAAGTTTTTTGGCTCTGCAGTGAACATTATTTTTTTGAAATGCAAAAAAATATAAACATTGGTGATTCATTCATCAAGATAAATAAATTAGGAGTCTGGAGAGGAAGTAGGAAATTAAGTATACATTAATCCTCCATAAAGAAGCACCTATAATATTTTTTAAATTGATAAATCATTAAATAACAATATTAGCATATTTTTAGAAACATAGAATTAATGCTTAATGAAACATCTGAAGAAGTGAATGGTGATATCCTCTTGAAGGCAGGATTGAAGGGGTAGAAATAAAAAGGAAGGAACTACTTTTGTATTGTAATCAGTCTTTGTGTTGATTTTATATCTTTATGTGTTTATCCCTTTGTTAAGAAATATTTTAATTTTGATTAACAATCTGTATAGTGCAGCTACCAGGAGGAATCAGTCTCCTTCCTCTCTTTGCAATTCCATTTGCTGATATTTAGTGCTCATTAAGGGCTTCCCAGGTGGCTCAGAGGTTTAAGCGTCTGCCTGCAATGTGGGCAACCCGGGTTCGATCCCTGGATCAGGAATATCCCCTGGAGAAGGAAATGGCAACCCACTCCAGTATTCTTGCCTGGGAAACCTCATGGATGGAGGAGCCTGGTGGGCTACAGTCCATGGGGTCGCAAAGAGTCGGACACGACTGAGCGACTTCACTCACTCATTCAGTGCTCATTAAACCTATTGTAGACCCTTTATACAATCATCAGCCTTCAAGGATTGGTCTGGGCTGGAGGTGCACACACAGTAGGGCTCTCACTCCATTCTTATTCACCTGGACTTCAAAGAAGTTAAATCTGAACTTATTAACGTGTGAGCATTAGAAGATTCTGATCATGAATACGGTTCAGTATTTGTTATTGATGTTCAGTCTGTAAGTCATGTCTGCCTCTTTGCACCCGGTGGACTTCAAAACGCCAGGCTCTCCTGTCCTTCACTATTTCCCAGAGCTTGCTCAAATTCATGTCCATTGAGTCAGTAATGCTATATAACCATCCCATCTTATGAACCCTGTTCTCCTTTTATCTTCAGTTTTTCCCAGTATCAGGGTCTTTTCCAATGAGTCAGCTTTCAATGAGTCATATTTGAGGACATTGAAATCATGTTATCCTCTATAGTCATCTTTCCTTTTGACTTAAGGATCAGTCAAATTTCTTATTAGAAAATAAAAGTGCACACATGAATATCAGTGTCTGTGATCATGTATCCAGTTTAGGGCAGAGGGAGACACTGAGTTCAAATAGTGTAAACGTCCTACTATAACACAGTTAATTCCTTTACTATCTCTAAAAATGCATCAATGCTGTGTAGTGTAGCTCAGTCTCTAATCATTTATCACCAGAATCATGACAAAAAAAAAAAAAACTTGGCCTTGAAACCTCTTGTAAGTCTTGCATATTGTTTTCAGGCAGATTTTTTTTTTTTTTTTTAAGGCAAATGACTCAAACTTTGTTTAAAAGTCTGAACTATTTCAAACTGCTTTAAGGATGTTGTCTAACTTATTAGCTTGGCCACAAAAATCTGACCCATGCTTATCCTTCTTACAATTGTATACTATTTTTCTACTACGTTCAACAATATAGCTTGAGTATTTCTCTCTCTCTCTCTCTTTCTTTTTTTTGGGTAGTCAATACTCATGGTGAGGCATTTTGTTGGGTAGACTCTCTATTTAGATGCTTAACTTTCAAGTTTCTGAGTTAGTTCCTAGTTCCTGTTCAATTTTCCAGAGTGAGTGCTCAAGACAAAGCAAAACAACTTTGGCAACTCTTGTTTTTATATCAAAATAAGTAGTCTTGACTTCTTCATACCAGATTCTCCCCTTCATGCTAGATCACATGCTAAGAGCCTCTCTTGACATCTCTAGTATCCTCATCAATTACTTTCAGTCTTGCACTTAATTTTCTAGTTATACTAAGCCATTTGTCCTTGAATGTGCTGTTCCTCTGCCTACTATCTTCTCTTTTCTTCACATTCCACTTAGATAACAACTGTTCATGCTCTAGCACCTCCCTTCTCCCTGACTGCCTATGATTCAGGTGGGGACTTTGTGATGTGTTTCAATACCAGCAAAGACTTTCATTGATTAATAGCAAGGTCATATTATTTTCTAATATTTGCTTTGGCCCTGGCTCTCCTTAGAATACAAGCTCCCGGAGGATGAAGTGCTGAATGACTGATTTTAAATGAATAGATGTGTTTGTCAACTTCATTAAAAGGCAAATCCATACACAGACCTCTTATACTTATTCCTGAAGCTTCAGTGTGGGGGGTGTTTCAGGAATCTAGAACCTAGAAGAGCTATAGATCCTCTTTTGAACTCGAGGCCTAGTTTAAAGAAAATCATCCACTAAGAGCCCCCAAAAGAAACACATTCTCTTGCAAGTTTAGAAGAAACGATAAGAGAGATGTAAAATTACGTGTGGTCATGTCCATTATATTAAGATCAAAAGAACAAAGCTCATATGCAGTTTTTGCCTTAAGGAGCTAGTACATTCTATGGACCCAACTCTCTCCCAAGTATTTGAAACACATATTTTATTTACCTTCTCACAATGGCTCTGTGAGATAAGTCCTACAATTTAATTTTTTTTTTACAGATGTAAAAATACAGACATTCTTTAATATTACCTGATGGCAAAAAGTACATCTACTAGTGGAGGAATCTGGAGACATTTACCCCTGTGGGCCTCGGTTCTTGGTAAGGATGCAAAGAAGAATCTGAAGTCTTGCCTCAGAGAGTTTATTGAAGATAAGGAAAAAGAGAATAGAGGGAACACCTCAAAGGAGAGGTGGGACAGAGCAAGGAAGGCAATGGCTCTGGAGGGCTGGGGTGCAGAGTTTTTAAGGCAAGGTTATTTGCATAATCCAAGAGATTGTTGATTGACGGTCTTGACTGACAGCTGCAGGTTATATAACAAAAGGCTCTAATGTGTGTGTACTTCCCATAATTCAATCTGTTGTAATTAGATATATGTATACGTGGAATGTGTCTGAACATTTAATGAGCCCGATGTCTGCCAGAGGTTACCTAAGTAAATGATAATGTGAGCTGTGCACATGTGTCAGAGTAGGGAACCTCCCACCAGTCAGCCAGTGGGAGATTTTTCCAGTCCCCTGACCATTTTGGAGTACTGATGGGGTACTGTATTTGGAGTGGGGTTGGTAAATAACTTTGTTTGATTAGGCAGCCATTGGACGTTTGGCCTATGGAGCCGCTTCTCATTGCTTTTGGCTAACTTGCTGCCTAATGGATCCAGGATATAGATCTATTCAGTTGATTTCAGAGCCATTTGACTAATGTTGGAAGGCACTGAATAATGAGGAGATATTGAATAATATCCTTTGAACTGAGAAGTTATTTTAAACCAAAAAACAAAGCAGGTACCTCCATAAAACACAGTTTTAAAGTTTGTTGTGGATAGCTTACTTACAGGCAGGGTTGGGCAGACAAGGATCCAGAGGCATTTGCAGCTGTATTCCCACATGTCAAAAGGAGTACTGGGAAAGGTGGAGATGCCAAAGCTAAAAATAGAATCTGACTACTGGGGAGAAGTGTGTGGCCTGACTCTTTGTGACCCCCTGGACTGTAGCCCACCAGGCCCCTCTGTCCATGGAATTTCCCAGACAAGAATCCTGGAATGGGTTGTCATTTCCTCCTTTAGGGAATCTTCTTGACCTAAGGTTTGAACCTGCATCTCCTGAGTCTCCTGCATTGATAAGTGGATTCTTTACCACTTGAGCCGCCAGGGAAGCCCAAGGAGAGGGGTAATGCTACTACATGGAACCTGGGGATCTCATGACTTAACCATCTTCATCAACAAAAGGCATTCTTTCTGTTCTCATAGATCAGATGAAGGCAAGAATAAAAGTTGATTGCAAACTGATCTGGCTTGGAGGCATTGCTTGTGAATAGTCTAAAGCTCAGTCATTCCTCAGAAAAGGGAGGGGTATAGTCCTGCAGGCCTAAGATTAAGCTGTGAAATGGAGTCAGTGTGATTCAGCCAGAAACCTAATTATTGTGACATTTCCTTACACCTAACATGTGCAAGTCAAAACAGCATTATAATTTACCTTTTGGCTTACAAGTATTTCCAAGAGTAGTATAACATAATTACTTATCAACCACAAATGCCCCCAAAAGAGAAACTAAAATCACCAACAGTTTTATCAGAAAAGAGATAACACAGTGGGGATAACATTTAGGGTCAGATCACTATCTGAATACCAGGCTCTTAGGCAAAGGCCACTTCCATCCAGAGGTGAATTTTCCTTTCTGGCCTGAATTGGGTAGGACCGTATCTTTGGTTTGGTTCATGAATAAATCAACTTCTGAAGCAGGGTAGTTTGCCTTGGCCTTTACTACAAAATCCATTTACAGACTAAATCAAGAGACTATTTTCAGGATAAAGTCATGAAAGGATGAATGAGCAGCACTTTTATTTGGGGTCTATTTTAAAGTTTCTGTTAACATATAGAGCTTTGCCTCCTACAACTCTTCCTGCTGTTCACTAAAAGTGAAATGCCACATTGCCTAGAAGAGCATTGCTGAATAAACATAGTAAAGTTAAAAGAAAAATTAAAAAAAAAACTATTACTTTGTTTCAGATAATAGTTAACCTTTGCTGGTAGAACACATTTCAGTTATTTATTAGTGGATATTCAATTTATTATTTTAGGAAAAATGCTAGTAACTGAAAAAGAAGTTTTATTATTGTAGCCTACTTTTGGATACACTATTGTTCCAAATTGGAATAAAACTATGGGTATATGAACAATTGGGCTTCCTCAGTGATTCAGTGGGAACGAACCTGCCTGCCAACCAGGAGACACAGTTTCGACCTCTGGGTTGGGCAGATCCCCTGGAGAAGGAAATGGCAACCCACTCCAGTTTTCTTGCTTAGGAAATGCCATGGACAGAGGAGCCTGGCAGGCTATAGTCCAGAGTGTCACAAAGTCAGACATGACTTAGTGACTAAACAACAACAGTTGTCATCCTCTTCTCTTTGACACAACTGAGCGACTAACACTTCACTTCTTCTCTTTCTATTGCTTTATTTGGCACCATTTTGTTCCATACATTTTGGTATTATTAGACAAGATGAAGATTGTTTGACTTCAATAGTTTTGAAATGTGGGAGCTTCACAGCAGGAGTTAAATAATGAATTTTAAAGTTTATTACATTCAAAAGATTACAATGGTGAAAGAGACTGCATACTTAAAATTCTGGGCTGACTACCATGAACATGTAAAACTGAACACTGGGGCTCAGTCTCATGGTCTAGACTATTTAATTTATGTTTCTAAACTGCTCTTATTTTGATACAACTGAAAAGTAAAAGATTGCAAAGAAAAATGGTTATGGAGAATTAGAATTCATAAAATACCAAATATTTGACTTCTAAATACTGGGAATATCACTTATTGAAATTAACTGATAAACTGTTAAGTTTAGTACTTTATTTGTAAATGGCCCTTGTCTAACTTCTTGGCATCTTTTAACTGTTGCTAACATATAAGAGTTGGATCATCATACTTACATTATTATTAAGCTCATATTATATATACAACCAAACTACAGTTTCACCTAATGGTGTTTCATATTCATTAAGAGTTTGAGTCATTCTGATATCTTAGAACATATTTTTTCCATATGGTATGATAGAGATATTTTTCATGTTTATTGTGAGCTCCCCTAAGCACAGAAAGAATTGTGATGGGGTGGTTTGGCTCTAACTTCTGTTAACATTGTCTGAATATAGGACTATCTAGATAATGAAAGAAGTGGCATGTTTTGTATGTATTTAAATTTTAGACACTGTTTTAACATTTTTTTAATTCTATGAAAAATGGCTTTTAATGAAGACATAAGACTTCAATGACAAAAACATTCTTGAGGTCGCTGGAAATATTCAGGTACTATATATCCATTAGTTTAAATTATTTATAAAGCCACTAAAATTTTATTTAGAGCAGAGGTAATTGATTTTATAGGGTAGCCTGTTAAAGTCAAATGTTATCGTTTGTAAACCTAAGGCAACATTTCACATTAGCAATGTTCCATGACTTTAGGCTAACAAAGTTGTCTTTAATACCACATTTTAATACAACTCAAGTAGAGATAGGCTAGCTTTTGCCAGGAAAATAGATCCTATGCATGAAGTCCCAGTTATTAATTTTAACAATGTCACTTTGTTTATCCAAATTATAAATGACCTTTCATTTAGGGATTAATTATATTATGCTTTGGCATTTTTGTGTTGTATCTATTTTCCTCTGTTCCAGCTAATGCTGATGCCTGGCTGCTTTGGTTCAATATTCTTGTAAGAATGTGACAGAGAACAGCCTCATACAAACCTAAATGACATATTAGTATCCCAATAAGAATAAGCATCATATTGGCTAAGGGCTGGGGAAAAAACAGGATTCTCTGTGATTTCTGTCATTTAGTATATATGAATTATAGTGAAACAGGGACATCTGGTGTAAGATGAGGATGCAAAACTTAGAGCAGGCAGACTAAGGCACCTTAAAATTGTACTTAGATGCATTGAATTTTTGTGCATATCACTGCAATTAAATTTTGCTTCCAGAAACACTACAATTTTATATATGCATTCTAAAGTACATGGAAATAAAGTATGTGAAATACATCAAAAATGATGATTGAAGAATTATATATATATATATATCATAATTTGAAGAATGATAAGTGGATCATAAAGGAAACATAACAAAATCTAACCATTATTTAAGAGGTGGTGGGTATATAGTATATATATTGAGTGATTATTTTAAGTTTCATGCATGTTTGGAAACTTTTATAGTAAAACATGTGGAAAAAATAAAATGTAAAGATTACATTTAGGAATAAAATGAACTTCTGTTGAGAATACAAATATTCAGATGAGA
>SJYT01037844.1:28164-76213 GCA_006410635.1 Cephalophus harveyi | reverse complement strand
CCTAATAACTGTTGGTATATAAAGTTTGACAGGTCTAAGTACTTCAGAAATGTATGTGCCCTTTTGAACATGAATTCTGAGATTCCTCATTTATAAAATGAATTCAATGTTTTTTTTACTATGCCAGGTTATGGTGAATATTAAATAATATGGAACTTACAGTGAAAGACAAAAGTGCAAAATGCTTAAAAGTATAGACTTCAAGCCACACTGTAAGATATAAATATTAGTTTCACCACTTTTCAGCAGTGTGACCTTAATAATTTAATTAATTTCAATTTTCTTTCTCAGTTTTTATAAACTGGGTATGATAATAATAGTACCTACCTCATAGAGTTGCCATAATGATTGTATTAATATATTTAAAGCTCCTAGATTCAGTTCAGTTCAGTTCAGTCGCTCAGTCGTGTCCGACTCTTTGCGACCCCATGAATCACAGCACGCCAGGCCTCCCTGTCCATCACCAACTCCCGGAGTTCACTCAGACTCACGTCCATCGAGTCAGTGATGCTATCCAGCCATCTCATCCTCGGTCGTCCCCTTCTCCTCCTGCCCCCAATCCCTCCCAGCATCAGAGTCTTTTCCAATGAGTCAGCTCTTCGCATGAGGTGGCCAAAGTACTGGAGTTTCAGCTTTAGCATTATTCCTTCCTCCAAAGAACAACCCAGGGCTGATCTCCTTTAGAAGGGACTGGCTGGATCTCCTGGGAAATGAGCACTTTATAATTTTGCCACTATATATAACACATTTATGTATTATATAATTATGTAAAATATATGTGTAATTATTATATTATTGTATAATTATTTAGATCTATGTGTCAATTGTCTGGCACAGAGTAAGCATATTACTATATTTTTCTTGAGACTGCATTTTACTAACTTCAGTATTTCAATCCTCATGTCTTTGTTGAGAGCATTTGAGGGTAAAAAAGATATGAATTAACTCCTGAAACTGTATTCAGTAGTGTTTCCTAGTGTACTCTATATTATTTTGTCAAGAATGATGACCTTTGGGGGTATCAAGCGCCATGAGAGCAGTATTTTAATAAATTATACTTTAGTGATGGAGAAGGAAATGACAACCCACTCCAGTATTCTTGCCTGGAAAATTCCATGCACAAAGGAGCCCGGTGGGCTACAGTCCATGGGGTTGCAAAAGAGTTGGACATGACTTGGCAACTAAACAACAATAACAACAAATACTTATTGAATATGAAGATGGGCATTTTATATAGTTGACTTTAAAGAAATGGTAACCCTGAGGAAATATATACTTATGATGATCCCTATATAAAGAATAGAAATTAGCTGGACAAAGTATGATGGGTAGCTCTTCCTAGTGGAAAGAACAACATGTATAATGGATCTAGGGGTAGAATAGGGAGTCCACAGAGACCTGGCTGACACTTTCAAACTCCATTCAGACTTACTTCTAAAAATTTAAATAAAGTGAAAATGCTATATTGGAACTGAGACTAATAATGTAGGGATACATATTTCCCCCAATTATTATAAAACTCAATGAAATACCACCTATTAAACAAGCAGAATTTTTGAAGGATTCTTAGAAAATACTTCTAAATTAATAAGCAGTTATAAGAGCCCATGGATCAATAGAAACGATTTTGTAAAAATTATACCATAGGGTGGGGTTGAGGAAATGAAGCCTGCTCCACCAGATATTTATGCTGCAAAGCTGGAGCAATAAAACTCTATAGTGTTGGCACAGAGACAGTGAGACTTTTGGACATAACAAAGAGTCCAGAAAGAGAAGTATTTTGGAACTTTGATATATCTGTTTGTGATGTCACATGGCAATGGAAAAGAATTGATAAAGAAAAGCAAAATTAGCAGTCTCTCTCCAATCACATGAAACAAAGGTCCATATCACTTTGACTATGAAATTAAAACAATTAAATCAAAAGAAAAATATATAAGAATACTTTTATTAAAAGATTGAGAAAGATACTCAACAAGATCCTCAAAATCCAAAATTAAATTATATATATATATATACACACAATATAATTATATATGTATATACGAAGAAGGCAATGGCAGCTCACTCCAGTATTCTTGCCTAGAGAATCCCTTGGTTAGAGGAGCCTGGTGGGCAGCTGTCCATGGGGTCACACAGGGTCGGACACGATTGAAGCGACTCAGCATGGCAGTATGGCATAGTATGTATATAATATATTATACATATTTATATATGTAAATGGACTAGATCAAATTAATATCTCATTACTAAAATATATTGACAAAATTAACAGGAGCAATCATTGCAGTATTGAAAACAAAACACCAACAGAAAAGAATACATAATACATAAATGAATTACTTCAAAGGAGATCAAATAAAAACTATCAGAAAATGAATAATTATTTTATGAATGAAAATTCAAATAGCCAACAATATATAGAAAGATATATAATCTTATGAGTAGGCAGAGATATATTAGTACAAATTAAAGTCTCAGAGACATATTACCTTACACCTAACAAATTGACAAATATTAGAATATTGCACATCAATTATCTATGGTATATAAAATTGTTCTTGTGGTTGTTAAGTGTCTAAGTTGTGTCTGATTTTTTATGACCTCATGAACTTCAGCTTACCACACTCCACTGTCCTTCACAGTCTCCTGGAAATTGCTCAAACTCATGTCCATTTAGTCAGTGATCCCATCCAACTATCTCATTCCCTGCCGCCCTCTTCTCCTGCCTTCAGTCTTTCTCAACATCAGGGTCTTTTCCAAAGAGTTGACACTTTGCATCAAGTGACCAAAGTATTGGAGCTTCAGCTTTAGTATCAGTCCTTCCAATGGATATTCAGAACTGCTTTCCTTTAGGATTGACAGGTTTGATCTCCTTGCTGCCCAAGGGACTCTCAAGAGTCTTCTCTAGCACCACAGTTCAAAAACATCAATTCATTAGAGCTCAGCCTTCTTTGGAATCCAACTCTCACATCCATACATGACTACTGGAAAAGCCATAGCTTTGACTATACAGACATTTTTTGGCAAAGTGATGTCTCTGGTTTTTAATACACTGCCTAGGTTTGTCATAGCTTTCCTTTTAAGGAGCAAGTATCTTGAATGTCATAGCTGCAGTCACCATCTGCAGTGAGTTTGAAGCCGAAGAAAGGAAAATCTGTTATTGCTCCTACTTTTCCCCTTTCTATTGGCCATGAAGTGATGGGACATGATGCCATGATCTTAGTTTTTTAAATGCTGAGTTTCAAGTCTCCTGTTTCACCTTCATCAAGACTCTGTTTAATTCCTCTTCACTTTCTGCCCTTAAAGTGGTGTCATATACATATCTGAGGTTGTTGATATTTCTCCTTGCAATCTTTATTCCAGCCTATGAGTCATCTAGCTCAGCATTTCTCATGATGCACTCTGCATATGTCAAATAAGCAGAGTGTCAATTTACAACCTTGTTTTTCCTTTCCCAATTTTGAACCAAATTTGTTCCATGTCCAATTCTAACTGTTGGTTCTTGACCAAAACAGGTTTCTCAGGAGACAGGTAAGGTGGTCTGATATTCCCATCTCCTTAAGAATTTTCCATAATTTGTTTTCATTCACACAGTGAAAGGTTTTTGTGTGGTCAATGAAGTAGGAGTCGATGTTTTTTTCCGGAATTCCCTTTTTTATTATCCAACAAATGTTGGCAATTTGATCTCTGCTCCATCTGCCTTTTCTAAACCCACCTTTACATCTGGAAGTTTTTGTTCACTACTGCTGAAGGCTAGCTTGAAGGATTTTGAGCATAACCTTACTAGCATGTGAAATGAGCCCAACTGTACAATTGTAATGTAGTTTGAACATTCGTTGACATTACCCTTTTGGGACTGGAATAAAACCTGATCTTTTCCAGTCCAGTGGCGACTGCTGAGTTCTCCAAATTTGCTGGCATATTGAGTGTATCACATTAACAGCATCATCTTGATTTAGGATTTGAAATAGCTCAACTGAAATACCATCACCTCCACTAGCTTTGTTCTTAGTGATGCTTCCTAAGGCCCACTTGACTTCACACTCCAGGATGTCTGACTCTAGGTGAATGATCACACCATCATGGTTATCTGGGTCCTGAAGCTCTTTTGTATAATTCTGTGTATTCTTGCCACCTCTTCTTAATCTCTTCTGCTTCTGTTAGGTTCTTGCCACTTCTGTGCTTTATCATGCCCATCCTTGCAAGAAATAGTCCCATGGTACCTCTACTTTTCTTGAAGAGATCTCTAGTCTTTCCCATTCTGTTATTTTCCTCTATGTCTTTGCATTGTTCATTTAAGAAGGCCTTCTTATTGCTCCTTCTGTGGTCTGGAACCCTACATCAGTTGGGTATATCTTTCCCTTTATCTCTTGCTTTTTGCTTCTCTTCTCAGCTGTTTGTAAAGCCTCCTCACACACCATTTTTTCTTCTTCCATTTCTTTCTCTTTGGCATGATTTTTCATTAGGAAAATTAATTATGTTACTAAATTTTCTTGGTAAAAACTACCTCAAAAATCTTACAGGCACACTAAACATTTGTTTTTGTTCACATATCTGTAGGGAGTTTTTTGATCTAGGCTGAGTTTGACTGGACTTTGTTGATGTCTTAGTTCTAGTTGGGGCTATATTAGTTCCACATGATATCATTCTGGAGCTCAAGCTCAAAAACCACAGCTACCTTAAGGCATGTTCTTTCCAGGTGTATCTTAGGAGCATAAGAGTTAAAGAAAAAACAGACAGGCACATTTGAGTCTCTGCTTCCATCTTGATCACCACAATCCCACTAGACTTTCTAGCTACATGATTAATTACTATGTAAGTGACAGAGAAGGAAGAAAAAATATCAAGTGTGTTTTATGGCAGAAAGTGAAGAGGAGCTAAAAAGCCTCTTGACGAAAGTGAAAGAGAAGAGCGAAAAAGTTGGCTTGAAGCTCAACATTCAGAAAACGAAGATCATGGCATCTGGTCCCATCACTTCATGGGAAATAGATGGGGAAACAGTGGAAACAGTGTCAGACTTTATTTTTCTGGTCTCCAAAATCACTGCAGATGGTGACTGCAGCCATGAAATTAGAAGACGCTTACTCCTTGGAAGAAAAGTTATGTCCAACCTAGATAGCATTTTCAAAAGCAGAGACATTACTTTGCCGACTAAGGTCCGTCTAGTCAAGGCTATGGTTTTTCCTGTGGTCATGTATGGATGTGAGAGTTGGACTGTGAAGAAGGCTGAGCACCGAAGAATTTAAGACTCTTGAGAGTCCCTTGGACTGCAAGGAGATCCAACCAGTCCATTCTGAAGGAGATCAACCCTGGGATTTCTTTGGAAGGAATGATGCTAAAGCTGAAACTCCAGTACTTTGGCCACCTCATGCAAAGAGTTGACTCATTGGAAAAGACTCCGATGCTGGGAGGGATTGGGGGCAGGAGGAGAAGGGGACGACCGAGGATGAGATGGCTGGATGGCATCACTGATTCGATGGACGTGAGTCTGAGTGAACTCCGGGATATGGTGATGGACAGGGAGGCCTGGCGTGCTGCGATTCATGAGGTCGCAAAGAGTCGGACACGACTGAGCGACTGAACTGAGCTGAACATATCAAACATAAATAAATACTGTATGAGCCTGCTATTTTGATCATAAATGCACACTATGAGCTTTGTCCTGGGTGCAGAGAAGTATTCTTTCATCAAAGTGGAACAAAACCTCAGAGCCAAGAGCAAAATCAAACTTGTGATATTTAAGATTAGAGCTAAAAACCACACTTTTGGTAATTATTTGTCCTGGTTTACTACAGCAAAAGCAAAGAGAAGTTTTTTTCCCCTTTCTTCCTCTTCCTATTAAGCTAGATAACACAAAACATATTCAAAAAAGAAGAGAAGCCAGTTAGATGATAGGTAATGTGCAAAAGATTGTTAATAGATTATTTGTATTGACTAGTGTTTCTCTATAAGCCTCGGCAGAATATTTCATTTTTGCTATAGTGCATAGGAAATATTCACTTCTTTTTAAAAATAAGTTATTATGTTAATTGTAAAATAACTCTAGGATAAATAATTTTGTTAACTTTATAATGGAATAATGCTGATTCACTTTATTTGTGATTTATAATGCAAAATATAAATTCAAAAAAATTCAGTAACAAAGTTCTTAAAATTCTGGTAGCAGAGAAGTCCATTTGCAAATGGGTAAAAAATGTGGGTAAGCAATGATACTTCTTAAGATTTTCATGGCCTGGAGTTTACCTTTTCAGATACTGCAGAACAGATCCTAATGTTCCTGGCAACTCTAATTTCTAGGAGTCTTGCAAAGGAAATGTATTCTATTTACATATTCATAGTTTTGAACTTAAGAATAAGAGCTTTCATTCAAATAACCCCACAGCAAGTTCTTTGTGATCTTTAGTACCTACAAGCCTTGTATTTCAGCAATTTACAGAACACAAGGTTAACCTGAGTTCTAAAAGCAGTTCATGAAGAATGATGCTTTTCAAGTAAACTCCAAACATTGTACATTGTACATATTGATAATAATCACAATTGACTTTAGGGATTGTCCTGTGAGTTTCATAATTCAACAAATAGCAACCCACCAGGCTCCCCCGTCCCTGGGATTCTCCAGGCAAGAACACTGGAGAATCTGATCCCAAAGAAGGGTAATGCCAGAAAATATTCAAACTACCGTACAATTCTGCTGATTTCACAAGCTAGCAAGGTAATGCTCAAAATCCTTCAAGCTAGGCTTCACCAGTACGTGACCCAAGAATTTCTAGATGTATAATCTGGACTTTAAAAAGGCATAGGAACTAGAAATCAAATTGCCAACATCCACTGGATCATAGAAAAAGCAAGAGAACTCCAGAAAAACATCTGCTTCATTGCCTATACTAAATCATTTGACTGTGTGTATCACAAAAACCTGTGGAAAATTCTTAAAAACATGAGAATAGCAGAGCACTTTATCTGCCTCATGTGAAACCTTATAAAGGTCAAGAAGCAACAGTTAGAACAGTTAGGGCATGGAACAATGAACTGGTTCAAAATTTGGAAAGGAGAACATGAAGACTATATACGGTCACCCTAGTTATTTAACTTCTATGCAGAGTACATCATGGGAAGCACAAGAACACTGGAGTGGGTTGTCATTTCTTTCTCCAGTGCATGATCTGAAAAGTGAAAGTGAAGTCTCTCAGTCGTGTCCAACTCTGAGAGACCTCATGGACTGCAGCCTACCAGGCTCCTCCGTCCATGGGATTTTCCAGGCAAGAGTACTGAAGTGGGGTGCCATTGGAGCAATGTCTATGGCACTGTATTTATCATGAAATTTACTGCCAGTAAATTTCAGTACTATCCTTGTAAGAATTTTGTCATGTCTACAAAGATTTGATTTTCCCCACAATTCCATATTTGATAGACCATTAAATAATATTAAATTCTTAATGACTTGATCTAAAAGTAAATCAGAGTACTTTTGAGGATGAGTTATATCAGAAAAAAATTCACTGCCCTCATAAGAGTTGACAAGAAGCTACACACGCACACACACGCACACACACTTTCAACTGTTTTAGTGAATGTACACTCAAAAAATATTTCACTCTCTGTGAGTCCATTTTTTGGTTCCACATTTCAATTAGATTGTGAAAAGCTGAGTAGGATCAAAGGGAGAGCAATTTAACAGGTGAAATCTCTGAGAAGTTGAAGGAAGAAAAAATAAATGAGCTGGTAATTCAGGCTGTAGAAGAAAAACCAAGGTGATTTAATAGATCCCACAGCACCCTGGCAGGCTGTATTTCACAACTCACCATTTTGTTCTCTTCCATCAAGACCTGCAATCAGTGTTTGTTCATGGGCGAAATTTTGAGGAGATACTCAATTATCTATTCAATGTAAATCATTAAATACACAAAAATAATTGCTATAAAGCAAAAGCACTATTATTTCCCACTTAGAGATATATTTAAAAGGAAAGAAACGGCCTCATATTAAAGTGAGAAATATGGGCTAAAATCACATGGAATTTGGATTCCATAATAACTGTTTGAACAAGTTGAAGCACACTGTGTTTTTAAACAATGGGGGAGTGTGGATATGAATATAAATCCAGGTCAAGATTTTTCTCAATTTATTAAATAGAAAAACAGCCTAAAAAAGAAACATATGTTTACATTAATGATTAATTTACATAATTATGTATAACTGCTTAAATGAGAATGCACATAAACTAGGTGGAGTGAAGCAGTGATTCCTGAAGTGTGTTATCAGACAAGCAGTATCAACATCATCAAGGAGGTTGATTAAAATATTAATCTCAGGTTCCATCGCATAATTACTAAATCTGAAAAGTTGGGTGTGAGGTCAGCAATTTTCCTTCAACAAGATGATTCTGACACAGCTAAAGTTTGAAAACAACCAGAGTAGAGAAGGGTGATGGGATTTTAACAAATGAGATCAGTTCAGTTCAGTTCACTCGCTCAGTCGCGTCTGACTCTTTGCGACCCCATGAATCACAGCACGCCAGCCCTCCCTGTCCATCACCAACTCCCGGAGTTCACTCAGACTCACGTCCATCGAGTCAGTGATGCCATCCAGCCATCTCATCCTCGGTCGTCCCCTTCTCCTCCTGCCCCCAATCCCTCCCAGCATCAGAGTCTTTTCCAATGAGTCAACTCTTCGCATAAGGTGGCCAAAGTACTGAAGTTTCAGCTTTAGCATCATTCCTTAAAAAAATCCCAGGGCTGATCTCCTTCAGAATGGACTGGTTGGATCTCCTTGCAGTCCAAGGGACTCTCAAGAGTCTTCTCCAACACCACAGTTCAAAAGCATCAATTCTTCGGTGCTCAGCCTTCTTCACAGTCCAACTCTCACATCCATACATGACCACAGGAAAAACCATAGCCTTGACTAGACGGACCTTTGTTGGCAAAATAATGTCTCTGCTTTTGAATATGCTCTCTAGGTTGGTCATAACTTTTCTTCCAAGGAGTAAGCGTCTTTTTATTTCATGGCTGCAATCACCATCTTCAGTGATTTTGGAGCCCCCAAAAATAAAGTCTGACACTGTTTCCACTGTTTCTCCATCTTCTGGTATTCCCATCTCTTTCAGAATTTTCCACAGTTTATTGTGATCCACACAGTCAAAGGCTTTGGCATAGTCAATAAAGCGAAAATTGATGTTTTTCTGGAACTCTCTTGCTTTTTCCATGATCCAGTGGATGTTGACAATTTGATTTCTGTTTCCTCTGCCTTTTCTAAAACCAGCTTGAACATTACGAAGTTCAAGGTTCACGTATTGCTGAAGCCTGGCTTGGAGAATTTTGAGCATTACTTTACTAGCATGTGAGATGAGTGCAATTGTGCAGTAGTTGGAGCATTCTTTGGCATTGCCTTTCTTTGGGATTGGAATGAAAACTGAGCTTTTCCAGTCCTGTGGCCACTGCTGAGTTTTCCAAATTTGCTGGCAGATTGAGTGCAGCACTTTCACAGCATCATCTTTCAGGATTTGAAGCAGCTCACCTGGAATTCCATCACCTCCACTAGCTTTGTTCGTAGTGATGCTTTCTAAGGCCCACTTGACTTCACATTTCAAGATGTTTGGCTCTAGGTCAGTGATCACACCATTATGATAATCCGGGTCATGAAGATCTTCTTTGTACAGTTCTTCTGTGTATTCTTGCAATGAGATAGTCTTTTGGTTTCATCTAATTTTCTATGGGAATAAGAAAGACAAGATGGTATTTTCATGGCTTTATCTGTCTACCTCCTTTACCTAATCATGGAAGGCTTATGTGTGTACTGTTTAAAAGATATTCTTTGATCCCTGATATTTTAAGACAAGCGTAGTGAAAAATATTAACATTTCTCACTTTATTGCAAAGAAGTTTCTAGCATAGTTGAACTGCCATACTTATTCTAAACATCAGATATGAAAGTGAAAGTGAAAGTGTTGGTTACTCAATCATGTTAGACTCTGTGTGACCCCATGGACTTTAGCCCACCAGGCTTCTCCATTCATAGAATTCTCCAGGAAAGGATACTGGAGTGGGTTGCCATTGCCTTCTCCAGGGGATCTTCCCAACCCAGGAGATCAAATCCAGGTCTCCTGAACTGCAGGCATTCTTTACCATCTGAGCCACCAGGGAAGCAGATATCAGGTATGAAGTAAAGTGAAGTGAAATGAAGTCGCCCAGTCATGTCCGACTCTTTGTGACCCCATGGACTGTAGCCTACTGGGTTCCTCTGTCCACGGGATTTTCTAGGCAAGAATACTGGAGTGGGTTGTCATTTCCTTCTCCAGGGGAACTTCCTGACCCAGGGATCAAACCCGGGTCTCCCGCATTGTAGGCAGATGCTTTACCGTCTGAGCCACAAGTGAAGCCATGATATCAGGTATAGATAATACAATTTTAACTCATATTAATTTATTCTTTATAGATATGATGTTAATTAATATCCCTTCATGAATTATAAAGATAATGTTTATTTTTATACTTAATTAAGGAAATAATTAGTAGCTTGATGAAATCACTGGTATCAACTTTAGGCTATCACAAGAAAATATGTTTTAAAGAGTTTAGTAATTTCTAAAAAGCCATACTTCAGATACTACATCTTTGAAAAATGAGATGACAAAGGTGAAAAGAACATTAGACTAGAAATTTGAAGCCTTGAGATAAGATTTGAACTCTGCATTAATTATTAAAGATCTTAGGGAATTTTCCTGACCTCTTAAGTTATTCTTAGTTCATTTGTAAAATGAACTCCTTGATCCTTTCTATGATTTGAAGTTTAGGGGACTAGCATACTTCTACTAATATAGTTCATTCTAGCATTGCCTGGAGATTGTATTAATCGAGCTGCTTTTTTTTCTAGACATTTCTGTGTACTTCTGTATTTGGTTCTATTACATTGTCACAGTATGTTGCCAGAACCCCAAGTTCCTCACCAGGCAGCTCACATGGCTATTGTCTGTCTTCTTATTTAATGCAACTATTGAAATTAACTTTTCCTAGACTTCATGAAATGGCACCACACTCCAGTGTTCTTGCCTGGAGAATCCCAGAGACGGCAGAGCCTGGTGGGCTGCCGTTATGAGGTCACACAGAGTTGGACATGACTGAAGTGACTTAGCAGACTTCATGAAAACTTTGTACAAAGTGTCAGTTTGAAGAAAATAAACATGTCCATTGATACCATTCTAAAAATAAACCCTAGGATTTCTCTTAGGAATTTTCAAATATCTCTTTCAACTCAGCGATTAAAGTTATAAGCAAATTTTATTGCCTAGAAAAGCTTCGTTTAATTCATACAGTTTTATTTAGTTTCTGAATTAATTGTATGGATGGTATTAACCTTGAAGGCCATTGCATTTTTATATGTAAATCACAATTGTGAGCCTGATTTAAGCATCTCTTTATTTTTAACCTCCCCATCATATATGAACAAAAATTTGAAATACTTTAAATACTTTTGCATAGAATGTCAGTGTTAACTAAGTTATTCTTGGCAGTTCTATTTTCCTTCCAATTTAACTACTGTCAATCTTTGTGGGCTGAGATTCTTTTCCAAGAAATAATCTTTTTATCTAGTTTTATTATGACATTTTTAGTTGTTCCAAAGTTATCAAGACATGTCTGAGATAATTTTTTTTTAATTTCTATATTTATGACACTATCAGCAATGAGTTTTAATACATTTGCTTATTTAAAATCATTAACATAGAGAAGTTTCTCATACTTAAAAAATGATAAAATCAGACTGGCATATTTTCACATAGTAAAGGCCGATATATCAAAATATACAACCAATCAAATTACTGAATTTTATGCTTTGCAATATTTACTGTATACAATATATTCTTTATTCATTCATCTGTTGATGGACACTGAGGTTGCTTCCATATCTATTGTAAATAATGTTGCTATGATCATTGTGGTATATATATCTTTTTGAATTAGTATTTTCCTTTTCTTCAAATATATACCAACTAGTGGAAATGCTGCATCATATTATGATTCTATTTTTAGTCATTTGAGGCACCTCCAAACTGTTTCAAAAGTTGCTGCACCAACTTACATTCCCAGCAATAGTATACTGTCGTTCAGTCGCTCAGTCATGTATGACTCTTTGCAACCCCATGGATAACAATATGCCAGGCTTCCTGTCCTTCACTCTTTCCCAGAGTTTGCTCAGATTCATATCCATTGAGTCAATGATGCCATCCAACCTTCCCATTATCCATTGCTTTTTTCTCCTCCTGCCCTCAATCTTTCCCAGTATCATGGTCTTTTCTGATGAGTTGGCTCTTCACATCAGGTGGCCAAAGTATTGGAGTTTCATTTTCAGTATCAGCCCTTCCAGTGAATATTCAGGGTTGATTTTCTTTAGGATTGACTGGTTTGATCTCCTTGCTGTCCATGGGACGCTGAAAAGTCTGTCTTCTCCAGCACCAGACTTTAAGAGGATCATTTCTTTGACACTCAGCCTTCTTTATGGTCCAATTCTCACACCCATGCATGACTATTGGAAAAGCCATAGCTTTGACTATATGAACCCAGGTCAGCAAGGTAATGTCTCTGCTTTTTAATATGCTATATAGGTTTGTAATAGTTTTTCTCCCAAGGAGCAAGCATCTTTTAATTTTATAGCTGCAGTCACCATCAGCAGTGATTTTGGAGTCCAAGAAAATAAAGTCTGTCATTGTTTCCATTTTTCCCCCATCTATTTTTCACGAAGTGATGGGATTGGGTGCCATGATCTTAGTTTTTGGAATGCAGAATTTTAAGCCAGCTTTTTCAATCCCTTCTTTCACCTTGATCAAGAGGCTCTTTGGTTTCTCTTCACTTTCTGCCTTTCAGTTCAATTCAGTTCAGTTCAGTTGCTCAGTCGTGTCTGACTCTTTGTGACTCCATGAATTGCAGCACGCCAGGCCTCCCTATCCATCACCAACCCCCGAAGTTCACTCAAACTCATGTCCATCAAGTCGGTGATGCCATCCAGCCATCTCATCCTCTGTCGTCCCTTTCTCCTCCTGTCCTCAATCCCTTCCAGCATCAAAGTCTTTTCCAATGAGTCAGCTCTTTGCATGAGGTGGCCAAAGTACCAGAGTTTCAGCTTTAGCATCATTCCTTCCAAAGAAATCCCAGGGCTGATCTCCTTTAGAATGGACTGGTTGGATGTCCATGCAGTCCAAGGGACTCTCAAGAGTCTTCTCCAACACCACAGTTCAAAATCATCAATTCTTCAGTGCTCAGCTTTCTTCACAGTCCAACACTCACATCCATACATGACTACTGGAAAAACCATAGCCTTGACTAGATGGAACTTTGTTGGCAAAGTAATGTCTCTGCTTTTCAATATGCTTTCTGCCTTTGGGGTGGTGTCATGTGCATATCTGAGCTTACTGACATTTCTCCTGGCAATCTTGATTACAGCTTGTGGGTCATCCAGCCTGGGATTTCACATGATGTTCTCTGTGTAAAAGTTAAAGAAGCAGGGTGACAATATATGGCCTTGTCATACTTCTTTCTCAGTTTTGAACCAGTCTGTTGTTCCATGTCCAGTTCTAACTGTTGCTTCTTGTGCTGCATACAGGTTTCCTCAGGGACCAAACAGGTAAGATGGTCTTGTATTCCCCTCTCTTTCAGAATTTTCCACAGTTTGCTGTGATCCACACAGTCAAAGGCTTTGGTGTAGTCAATAAGCAAAAGTAGTTGTTTTCTGGAGAGTTTCCTTTTCCTCACATCCGAGTCAACATTTATTTTTGTTCATTTTGATGATGGTCATTCTGACAGGTGTGAGCTGATATCTCATTGTGGTTTTGATTTGCATTTCTCTGGTAATTAGAATTGTTGAGCATCTTTTCATGTGCCTATTGGCTATCTGCATGTCTTCTTTGGAAAAATGTCTATTCAGGTCTTCTGCCCATTTTTTCAATTGGGCTGTTTATTTATTTTTTTTCTCATTTAGTTGCTAATTGACATCTCTCCGAAAGATAAGCACTTTGAGGAAAAGAATTTGAAGAGAAAAAAAATCATAATATTTGATTTTGAAGGACAGAAATGTTATTGACCTAACAAAAGCAGAAGATATTAAGAAGAGGTGGCAAGAATACACAGAACTGTTTAAAAAAGATCTTCACGACCTGGATAATCATGATGGTGTGATCACTCATCTAGAGCCAGACATCCTGGAATGTGAAGTCAAGTGGGCCTTAAAAGCATCACTACGAACAAAGCTAGTGGAGGTGATGGAATTCCAGGTGAGCTCTTCAAATCCTGAAAGATGATGCTGTGAAAGTGCTGCACTCAACCTGCCAGCAAATTTGGAAAACTCAGCAGTGGCCACAGGACTGGAAAAGCTCAGTTTTCATTCCAATCCCAAAGAAAGGCAATGCCAAAGAATGCTCCAACTACTGCACAATTGCACTCATCTCACATGCTAGTAAAGTAATGCTCAAAATTCTCCAAGCCAGGCTTCAGCAATACATGGACTGTGAACTTCGTGATGTTCAAGCTGGTTTTAGAAAAGGCAGAGGAAACAGAGATACAATTGCCAACATCCGCTGGATCATGGAAAAAGCAAGAGAGTTCCAGAAAAACATCAATTTTCGCTTTATTGACTATGCCAAAGCCTTTGACTGTGTGGATCACAATAAACTGTGGAAAATTCTGAAAGAGATGGGAATACCAGACCGCCTGACCTGCCTCTTGAGAAATCTGTATGCAGGTCAGGAAGCAACAGTTAGAACTGGACATGGAACAACAGACTGGTTCCAAATAGGAAAAGGAGTACGTCAAGGCTGTATATTGCCACCCATCTTATTTAGCTTATATGCAGAGTACATCATGAGAAATGCTGGGCTGGAAGTAACACAAGCTGGAATCAAGATTGCTGGGAGAAATACCAATAACCTCAGATATGCAGATGACACCACCCTTATGGCAGAAAGTGAAGAGGAACTAAAAAGTCTCTTGATGAAAGTGAAAGAGGAAAGTGAAAAAGTTGGCTTAAAGCTCAACGTTCAGAAAATGAAGATCATGGCATCTGGTCCCATCACTTCATGGGAAATAGATGGGGAAACAGTGGAAACAGTGTCAGACTATTTTTTTGGCTCCAAAATCACTGCAGATGGTGACTGCAGCCATGAAATTAAAAGACGCTTACTCCTTGGAAGAAAAGTTATGATGCTTAAAGCTCAACATTCAGAAAACGAAGATCATGGCATCTGGTCCCATCACTTCATGGCAAATAGATGGGGAAATAGTGGAAACAGTGTCAGACTTTATTTTGGGGGGCTCCAAAATCATTGCAGATGGTGACTGCAGCCATGAAATTAAAAGACACTTACTCCTTGGAAGGAAAGTTATGACCAATGTAGATAGTGTATTGAAAAGCAGAGGCATTACTTTGCCAACAAAGGTCCGTCTTGTCAAGGCTATGCTTTTCCCAGTGGTCATGTATGGATGTGAGAGTTGGACTGTGAAGAAAGCTGAACACCGAAGAATTGATGCTTTTGAACTGTGGTGTTGGAGAAGACTCTTGAGAGTCCCTTGGACTGCAAGGAGATCCAACCAGTCCATTCTAAAGGAGATCAGTCCTGGGTGTTCATTGAGTGGACTGATGTTGAAGCTGAAACTCCAATACTTTTGCCACGTCATTCGAAGAGTTGACTCATTGGAAAAGACCCTGATGCTGGGAGGGATTGGGGGCAGGAGGAGAAGGGGATGACAGAGGATGAGATGGCTGGATGGCATCACTGACTCAGTGGACATGAGTTTGAGTGGGAGATGGTGATGGACAGGGAGACCTGGCGTGCTGCAATTCATGGGGTCGCAAAGAGTCGGACACGACTGAGCAACTGAACTGAACTGAACTGATCAAATATGCATCTTGCTTCTTTTCATCTAACCCAAATATTTCCCCAAGTTAATAAAAATTTTTTATAAACCATTTAACAGCCGTAAGCTATTCTGCACCTGACTCTAGTATGGTTTATTTAACTATTCTGCTATTTCTGGTTTTTCAGAGTCTTTCCAATAAATAATACTGAAGTAAATAGTTTTTTAAAAAAGAAAACTCTTTCCTCTACATTTATGGTGCTTTTCCAAGCCATAAATTTGTAACTTGAATCACTGAATCGAAGGCTTTGAAAATTTCTAAGCAGTAGAGTCTTTGAAATGGACTAAGTATATAGAGACCTGAATTTAGCTACAAAAAGGAAAGTAAAGAAAAAAAAGGGGGTTTGTAGTTAACAGATATTTGTAAATAACTGTTTTCTGTTTTACTGAAAGAGGGCTGGGAAGATCCAAGTGGTGCTCTGTGGGGAAAACATGCCTTTGAATTGAAGTTCCTGGCTCCATGCTGGTGAAGCAGGGCTTGTTTCTGCTTTTTTATTTTCATCTGGGTCAGTGAGAGGACAGGCCATTCCTACAAGCTCGTGTCCCTCTAAGGAAGAGGAAAGGCATCCAGAATCTAATGGTGCACATCCGTAGTTGTGTCAGCAGCTTTCAGTAAGGAGAAGGAAATGGCAACCCACTCCAGTGTTCTTGCCTGGAGAATCCCAGGGACGGGGGAGCCTGGTGGGCTGCCGTCTATGGGGTCGCACAGAGTCGGACACAACTGAAGCGACTTAGCAGCAGCAGCTTTCAGTAAAAAAAAAAAAAAAAAAAAAAAGCTATAATACTATATCCTCCTAATGTGCAGTTTAGTTAAAAATTTCCCTGGTGATTTTTAAAAATTTAATTGAACTATTTTGACCACACTGTGTGGCTTGCAGGATCTTAGATTGAACCCTAGACTATCACAGTAGAATCACCAAGTCCTAACCACTGGACCTCTAGCGAATTCCCTCCCTAGTGATGTTTAAATCCAGGAAATTTGTAAATCTGATAACTATCTCTGCATTTGGAAATGAATGTTAGAGCTGCCCTACCTGTCCGGGCCCCAGCAGGACAGACACACCTCACAGAGCTCCGGCTTCTCAGCCACACCTGAGCACTCCTCTCAGAATCCAGAAAGAAACCAAGACATCATCACCAGAATCCTTGTTCCTGATCTTCCCTAATCAGGAAAAAGCTAAGGAGCGCCTCCAAGTCAACATGGCCAAAATCAGACGTTGGGCTGTCTGCCCCTCCCCGCGTTCAGTCCTCCAGCTCAGCAGTGGAACCACCACCTGCCTGGTTGTTTTCATCAAAAACCTGAACCATCCTCGACTTCCTGTTTCCTGTCCTCACATTCACCAGCACGGAATCCATCGGCATAGTCCGTGCATTCTGTTTGGGAACCTTTACTCGAGATCTCACGTTGTCCCTTTGGCTCCATCTCGCCCACCTGCCCTCGGGTGCCAGCCCCGTCACCACTCACCTGCACTGCTCAGTCGCCCGCCAAAGGGGCTCCTACTTCTGCCCTCCCTCCCCACTGCGGCCTTTTCTCTAATAGACAAAGGGATCCTGCTAAAACATGGCTTTGGTCATGTCATCTACCCCTTTCTTAAAACATGTCAGAGGCTTCCCTTTGCTAGTAAGGTAAAGGTCAGAAATTCCAACATGGCTGAGAAGGCCCTGCATACCCTGCCCTGGCCTTCCTCTCCAGCATCATTGCCCAACATACGCCCCCTGCCCCCAAGCCATCCTTCAGCTCCTGCAAGTCTTGCACCCGGGGCTCTGCCAAGGAGGGCCCTCTTTTCTCCCCTCCATCCTTCCCACTGTCTAGGTAACCCCGTCTTCCCACTTTCCCAGTCTAGGTCAGGTTATTTACCCCTGTAGAAACACAGGAGGTTTTTTTTTTTTTCCTTCAGAGATCCTATTTAAAGTTTCACATATATTATATATATATATATAAATGTTTTTCCATTCATCAGCACGACTGTGTGATGGATGTCTGTCTCCTCTACTAAACTATAGGATCCTCTCTGCTACGGTTCCCTGCTCTTTCCCCATCAGCTCACTCAGGGTCTGACACCAAATAGGGGCCTTAATAAAAGTTGGTTGCTCGCCGAATGGAGACCTTGAGTCCCGGTGACAGTTCTTGACACCCGTGTCCCTGTAAGGTGCGGGCTCTTCCCAGGGCGGGCAGGCCAGGTTCTCCGCAACATCTCCTCTTGAGGGAAAGTGATTTCACTTGTTTTCTTCTTTTTTTTTTTTTCATTTCAGCTGTCAGAATGAACAGAGCACACTGCCTAAAACGTACCCATTTTTCTCTTCTCTCCTTATGCAGCTAAAGCTGGCTTTCACCCTGGACCACGAGACCGGGTTGCCTCAAGGATGTCATGTCTACGAGTACCGAGACAGCAACAAGTAAGCCACTCTGTGGGAAAGCGTGTCGCCTGACCCTGTCCTGTGGAGGTAGCACCCCTGGGCTTCCTTGTACGCGGCCTCCCTAAGAGATCCTCAGGGAGGCAATCACACTTTTTGTGACTGTATTAGAAAAGAGCTGGCACAAAAGTATTTCTCCTGTAAAATCTCTTTTGCCCTTCTGTATAGGGTGTGAAAATCCTTGTGTCAGAACAGATGTAATGTATTAGAAGTATTGGGTTGGCCGAAAGATTAGTGCAGGGCTTACGGGAAAACCCAAACAAGGTTTTTAGCCAACCCAATATATTCCAAAGCGAACCTTCCTTTCCAGGCTCCAGCTCTTGATCCTCCACCCCTACTTCATCTCCAATCATGTGCTTGCTTATTGGGTTCACTGTGTGACTTTTGTTGTAGTTCAGTCTGACTGTACTGTTTATAGGAGTTTGTTGTGATAGTCCGCCTGCCTTGTGAATTTGTTTTCAATTTTTTAAAATAATTTTTATTGGAATATAGTTGATTTACAATGTTGCATTAGTTTCTGCTGTCCAACAAAGTGAATCAGTTTTCCATATGCATGCATCCACTGTTTGTTTAGATTCTTATCCCATATAGGTCATGACAGAGTAATGAGCAGGGCTCCCTGAGCTATACAGTAGGTTCTTGTCAGTTATCTATTTTATAGATAGTAGTGTGGACATGTCAGTCCCAATCTCCCAATGTGTCCCTCCTCCTTACCTTGGGAATTTTAGAGATGGGCCATTTGTGGGTACCTACAGAGGTTTAAGTTGGTGACCTTGTTCAAAGATGGCTCCTGGCATAGTTTTATACACTTCTTTTCTTCATCACAGGCTCCTCTTTGACTGCGTGTGTTTGTCTGTGGGACAGTGAAAGTGGTGATGAGTGAGGTGAGGGGTGTGCTCTGAAGAAGACGATGAGTGTGATGAATGGTGAAGGCAGCTACCATTGAGCACCTACTGTGTGTATCACAGGCGAGGGATCAGTCAGTTCAATTCTGTCGCTCAGTCATGTCCGACTCTTTGCGACCCCATGAATCACAGCACACCAGGCCTCCCTGTCCATCACCAACTCCCAGAGTTTACTCAAACTCATGTCCATTGACTTGGTGATGCCATCTAACCATCTCCTCCTGTCATCCCCTTCTCCTCCTGCCCTCAATCTTTCCCAGCATCAGGGTCTTTTCCAATGAGTCAACTCTTCGCATCAGGTGGCCACAGTAGTGGAGTTTCAGCTTCAACATCAGTCCTTCCAGTGAACACCCAGGACTGATCTCCTTTAGGATGGATTGGTTGGATCTCTTTGCAGTCCAAGGGACTCTCAAGAGTCTTCTCCAACACCACAGTTCAAAAGCATCAATTCTTCGATGCTCAGCTTTCTTTATAGTTCAACTCTCACATCCATACATGACTACTGGAAAAACCATGGCTCTGACTAAACAGACTAGTCGAGGGATAGTACTGTAATTAAGTGTTATCCCACTTAGTTCAGTTCAGTCGCTCAGTCGTGTCCGACTCTTTGCGACCCCATGAATTGTAGCACACCAGGCCTCCCTGTTCATCACCATCTCCCAGAGTTCACTCAGACTCATGTCCATCGAGTCTGTGATGCCATCCAGCCATCTCATCCTCGGTTGTCCCCTTCTCCTCCTGCCCCCAGTCCCTCCCAGCATCAGAGTCTTTTCCAATGAGTCAACTCTTCTCATGAGGTGGCCAAAGGACTGGAGTTTCAGCTTTAGCATCATTCCTTCCAAACAAATCCCAGGGTTGATCTCCTTCAGAATGGACTGGTTGGATCTCCTTGCAGTCCAAGGGACTCTCAAGAGTCTTCTCCAACACCACAGTTCAAAAGCATCAATTCTTCGGCACTCAGCCTTCTTCACAGTCCAACTCTCACATCCATACATGACCACAGGAAAAACCATAGCCTTGACTAGACGGACCTTAGTCGGCAAAGTAATGTCTCTGCTTTTGAAAATGCTATCTAGGTTGAACATAACTTTTCTTCCAAGGAGTAAGCGTCTTCTAATTTCATGGCTGCAGTCACCATCTGCAGTGATTTTGGAGCCCAAAAAAATAAAGTCTGACACTGTTTCCACTGTTGCCCCATCTATTTGCCATGAAGTGATGGGACCAGATGCCATGATCTTTGTTTTCTGAATGTTGAGCTTTATGATAACCTGAAGAATTTTCTTCTATTACTATTGTATTTGCAGAAACTGAGGTCTAGGGAATGTAAGTAACTTGTTTAAGGTCACTTGCCACAGCTGAGTGAGGCAGAGTCAACATTATCACATTAACTCTGGGAAAAAAATAGATGAAAGACAACTGATGTCCCAAGGTGCTACTCAGTGATGACAAGAATAGTCCCAACCTGGACATGAGGACTAATTGTTTTAAGTACCCAAGCTGGTTAGTTTTACCCAGTGGAAGGATCAAATAGGCACACACCAATGGAACTTTCTAGAAGAAAACTTGCATCTTCCTTAAGAACTCTTGCTCTGTTATTGGTGGCAGATGGGTTACTGAGTGCCTTCAAGACCAAATCTCCATTCAGATTATTTTCAAAGTGTTACTCATCTTTGTAATTTATCCTTAGGAGGATGCTATCCTAAGCTGTTATGTACCCGCAATTCCCACCAAATCATTCATTCAGGAAAGTTGACCAAGCATCCTTTAACACCATCACTCTTCTTGGATGGCACTGTTTCTGTAATACAGTTGCAGAATTTCTAGGCCATCGTGTCAGAAGGCAGCCTTTCACATGACAAATTGTGGCCCTGGAAACACAGTGGTGTCAGGTTCGTGGCCTGACTCTCTGCTCTTTGAAAATAAGGTTGGCAGAGTTTCTGTTCAGTGGGAGAAGGCAGTAGCTTGAAGTCCATGTCTGAGCAGTTCAGAGGTCTGGTGACAACAACTTACATTGTCCTTGAAGCTGATCAGAGAGAAGAGCCAGCTTTGTTTCTTGGCCTAATCCCCAATTCTGAAAACTAGCATGTTATCAGACAAAGCAATGTAGGAGAGAATGTAGGAGTTGTGAGTATTGATAAGCTTTGACTGAAGACCTGTGAAAGAAAGCCTTTGTGTAGGAAGCTGGGTAGGAGCCATGATCCCGGGAAGTGTGATAGATGCCTCGGGGCCCCCCCTCTGCGGTTTTCTCTTGCTCCTCTTAGAGGCAGCCTTGGGGTTCATTCTCAACCTGTGGACAAGTTTTCTAACCTCCCTGAGCCTCAAGTTTTTTCATCTCTTAAGAGCAATGGGAGTAATGATACTTTTCTGATATGATTGTCATGGGGATTCAGTGGGGTGACATCGTCGCCAGCCTGTCGCATAGAATGCCTGCAGTAAGTGTTGATGGCCTCTCCTTCCCAAACAGAAAAATCATCTCATGACTTTCCTTCTGTTTTCCCAGTGCCAGCAGGGCTGCCCCCGTGAGCTACGGCCGCAGCTTGCAGAGTACTGATGGGGGCAGAGGCTGGTACACATGCCTCTTGCAGGCCTCAGCCGTGAGCACTCTGTCCGAAGGCAGACTAGACTCCTCTCCCCGCTGTGACCTTGAAGTCAAGCGTGGAGAACCCCCTGAGCTTGGCTGAGACATTCTTCTCTCTCCCCTGGCTCTGCCCTGTCTGTGTTTCTCTGTTCACTTTCAGGGACAGTTCCTCGACTGCCTGAATCTCAACAGTGGTGTTTAGGAAGTGAGATTTCAGCCCAGCCCCTAAGGAACTCAGTTTGTCTCAACCAAAAAAATGAAGACAACAGCATCAGAGAAATAAGGTTCTACGTATAAAAGAAATTAGTGAATATTGTTGCTGTTTTAGTCAATCAGTCTCATCCGACTCTTTTTGTGACCCCATGGGCTGTAGCCTACCAGTTTCCTCTGTCCATGGGATTTCCCAGGCAAGAATAGTGGAGTGGGTAGCCATTCCCTCCTCTGAGGGATCTTACCCACCCAAGGATCAAATTCAGGTCTCCTGCACTGCAGGCAGATTCTTTACTGCTAAGCCACCAGAGAAGCCCCAGCTGAATATTATTTGGGTACAATTAATTATTGAGACTCCTACTTTTATCTGGGTATTCCCTGAAGTATAATTTGTAATCATTTTAGTATTTATCACTGCCAAGTGCAATCCATCAGCAAAGAAGTTTTTCTGAGTAAGTACTGAGGCTCTCATATTCTCCCCAGTGGTCTTTCCCATCAGATGGAATAGCTTTGAAAATAGGCACTCTGCTTTTCTGCTGCCTGGACTCTTGTATCCATATCCTTCCCTAGAACATTTAGTAGCCCTGATCCATGACTCCACGTCATGCCATTCTCCTTCTCCATGAAGAAGCTTCTTTCAGCCTCTGGTCTCCAAGGAAAACAGACCCTCAGACTTGCCCAATCTCTAGTAGGACTTCAACTCTGGAGGGCACAGTTCTCAGGTAAATGTTCTTTTTTTTTTTTTTTTTTAAGTTTTCCTTTTCAATATTAGTTTTATTTGGCCGCACCAGGTCTTAGTTGCAGCATGTGGGATCTTCAGTGGTGGCGTGTGGGATCTAGTTCCCTGACCAGGGATTGAACCTTCATTGGGAGCATGGAATCTTAGCCACTGGACCACCAGGGAAGTCCCCAGAAAAACATTCTTAAAGCTCTGAGATCATTAGGGGAAAGAAGCTGCCTTCTTGTGCCTCAGGTTAGATTAGTAAAGCCTTCTGCTCCAATTATTCTGCCAGCCTCCCAAGGCTGTTCAAATCTGCATCTAAGGGGTGTGAGGCCTCTGTCTCCCCACAGCCCTTCACAGCCCATACACCTGCAGACCACCTTCTTTTTCTCTGTTGCAGAAACTTCACCTGCCTTTAGTATGAAATCCGGTGAAGCCAGAGCTGATTCAGTCATGTTCCTCAAACTGGGTTTTGAAGATCTCTTCCTAGAGCAAGGAAGGGGCCTCAAAGGATGAACAAGCAATTCACGAGAATTCAGTTCAACATTTAGTAAGCCCCTACTCCAGACAGTGTGTGTGTGTGAGAGGCGCTACAGAAGCAGATAAATCAAGCCTGGCCCGTGACTTCAAAGTGGTTGTTGTTTAGTCACTAAGTCATTTCCAACACTTTTGCAGCCCTATGGACTGCAGCCTGTCAGGTTCCTCTATCCATGAGATTTCCCAGGCAAGAATACTGGAGTGGGTTGCCATTTCCTTCTCCACGGGATCTTCTGACCCAGGGATTGAACCCACGTCTGTTACATCACCAGCATTGGCAGGCAGGTTCTTTACCACTAGCACCACCTGGGATGTCCACTACTCTCCTGATAGCTGTTTATAGTCTGCTCTTTGATACTCCACTCTGATTTGAGTGTTTCGTTTTTTATTTTTAATTTTTAGGTGTTATATTTGGAGCTTTTTAAAAAATCAGCCTATTTTTTTTTCCTGTTCTTTTTGTATGTCCTAGTTTTTCACTATTTCTATTTCTTTCATCTCTTCTAGTTATTTTGATTATACTTATTTTATAACTCCTTTCTGATTGTTCACTTATTTCTACTTCTAAGAGTATCTGTTCTCCCAGACGTGGTCTCTGAGGGTTTGGTTTTAGGTGGTTCATTTCCTCACGTGGTTTGTTCTGTTTTTTCAGGTCATCTTAAGTGGGGATTGTGTTCTCTATGAGAGTCCCATACGTTCCTGGGTTGTGCATGTGTCTTTTCGCTGCTTTGGCATTTATTCTGCCAGGACCCCGAGAGTTCCATAGGTCTTGCCGGTTTGACGTTAACCTCTTAGTTTAGGATTCCCAGAAGTTGAGTGGTGTGCATTCAGCCTGCACACCCACAGGCAGTCCAGGCTTGCTTAGGATCCCCACCTCAGAAAGGAGCGCCTCCTCTCTGCTCCACGTACAGATGTTCCTCTGGGCTGCTCAAGAGGACTTCCTGATCCCTGTTCGAAGACCAGCAGCCCTTCCTGGATCCTGGCTTTCTGCGGGCCTCTCAGCTCCAGCTTCCAGCAGATGGTCTCCCTCCTGTGGGCAGTAAAGCCTTTGCTCCTGTAACTGTATCAGGGTATCATACTCACAGCTCCGCTTTGCTCTGGTAAAGATTACTGCTTTGACTTAGTTTCCTCCTCAAGTAACTGGCCGTTTCCCCTTCTTTCTTTCATGCTCAGTCATACACTTCAGTCAGTTCGGTCGCTCAGTTGTGTCCAACTCTTTGAGATCCCATGGACTGCAGCACGCCAGGCCTCCCTGTCCATCACCAAGTCCCAGAGCTTGTTCAAACTCATGTCCATTGAGTCAGTGATGCCATCCAGCCATCTCATCCTCTGTCATCCCCTTCTCCAGTCATACACTTAGATGATTCTTTTGCAGTATCTCATCCATCTTTTTCGTGTGTTTGTGTTGGGAAAGAGGTCTACCTCAGTTCAGTCTACTGTTTTGTCAGAAACCAGAAGTCGAAATAAACTTTGTAAAATGTGACCCATTCAACAAGCATACAGAGAGTTTCTGCGGGACACCAGTACAGAACTAGGCACTGAGGCTGGAGAGCTGAATGAACGCTCACGTGACCCTCAGGGGCTCAGGGGCTAGTGGGAGGGACTGGGTGCCATCAGCTCTGTGATAGGATGCCTACCCGCTCCAGCAAACCCATCTTCCAGCCCTGCCTGACACCTCGAGCCTGCCGTGTGCACGGTGTCTCTGGGTGACAGGGCCACGCCCTGCTTCTAGAACACCGCTCTTTCCCACCACCCCTTACGCCCATCTGGGTAACTTGTACTTCTCCTTCCACCCTCAGCGAAGCGTCACTTCTTCGGGGAAGCCATTCCAACCCCTGACGGCCATCACGAAAGACTGAATCACGAGTGCCACCTGAGTGGTCCTGTGCCCCTCCTGCCTGGCTCTGCTCCGGCACTCAGTGCACTCCAGATGCTGGGTGGCTTGTCCACTGCCTCCTCCTGGGCTGAGTTCTTTTAAGGTCAAGGCCTTGATTGGTTCGTTTCAGCACCCCTAGTGCCTAGCCCAGGACCTGGCACATACTGCTTGACGAAGGGGTTGGGGGACCTAATTGAATCCTTTTAGAGGAGGAACCTGGCTCTTGAGAAGTCAAATCTCTTTCCAGCCTTTGTCTTTTCTTTCTTTCCTTTTTTTTTTTTTTTTTTTTGTGGGATTATCATGAGGATTACATTATGTCTGACGTCAGGGAAAACTGTCTCCTTGGATAGTTTATGAATTCTGAAGAACTAACACATAGAAGAAACGGGCTGCAAGAACTTCACTTGACTCTGTAAATATAGAGTAATTATAGTTACTTACATCACTCCGTACCATTTTTTGCCTGATAGGGGGGCATAGTAATCATTATAAAGAGCATTAAATATGCCAAGCATACTTGAAAAAGCTGAGCTGAATTGCAAGGCTGCATTTCACTCATGACCTCTAGAGTTTCTGATCCATGCAGCCTGACTATGGTATAGGCGACCACCTCCTGAATGCCCACAGTGCACCTGCCCTGGGCTAGGGGCTTTGACCCCAAACCATCCAAGACAGATCTTAATTTTTATAACTTTACAGATTTTTTAAAAAGTCAGTGAGGTTATATTATTTTCACAGTTTTAGCAGATTAAATAAAACAAGGCTGAGAGAGAGGTTAACCTGCCCTGGGTCACACCATGGTCAAGAGTAGAGCCTGGATTTCACTCTAGTTCTAGCAGATTCCAGAGCTCATTGTGCCCTGTTCCTGTGAAGGAGAGGGGTGAAGAAAGGAGGCCAGGTGGGCAGAGTGTAGCCCACAGTGCCATCCTCAGGGGCTGGTCTGCCTGGGGACCCCTGCCCTGCCCACTCACCCCTGGGAACACAGATCCAGAAGGCCAAGACCCTGTGTCTGGACGGGGCTTCTGGTGACAGCCACCGCTCACCCCTTGCCCTTTTAATTTGCTTCTTCCTCTGCTCGGGGCTTGTCCTTGTCCCTCACCTAAATAAGCAGATGGAATATTTCCCAGCAGCCCTGACAACTTCAGATGAACACAAACCCTTCCCAGCATTTCCAGGGCTTTGGAAATGACACTCTGTGTCTGCACCTCGGACCAGATGCCAGTTCCTCGGGCTAAGGAGCGACGTAACGGGGAGAGGGGCGGGGAGCCTGCAGACCTCCCACTGACACTGCCTGGTTAGAATGAAGAATGCCTTTCTTGTTCCTGGTGAAGCCCTTGGTGAGGAGAAAAGGGAGCTGGAAACCAAAGTGGGGGGTGTGAGGAGAGGTCTGGGGGGAGTTGGAGGCAACTGAGCCAGAGAAAGGTGCCAGCAGTGAGCTCACAGGGCAAGCCTGCAGCTGCGGCGTGCGTGTTGGAGTCGGCCACTTGCAGGGCAGGTGTGCACTCACTGCCTCCACTGCAGCCTGGAGTGTCGGCCTGTGGTGTGTGCAGGCCCGACTCCTGCCTCAGCCTCTGGAGTAAAGATGGTGATGGGCGAGGGCTGTGCTTCTCTGCTGTCACACCGCGCAGAGAGATTGGGGCAGGGGTGGGGGGCTCCTTTCCCTTCCACCACCCCACTCCGGGCAAGAATGATATCCTGGGTGCCCAGATTCAGTGTTTCGTTGGACCTCAGTCTTCTCTATATGAAGGAAAGGAGGTACGAACACTCCTACCTAAGAGAAAAGGAAGCCAGGTCCCCAAGAGGTGCCCCGCCCCAGGTCAAGCTGTAAACTGGAGGAGAGCCAGCCAGCCGGCTTCTCTCCCTGGGAATCTGCCTCAGCCACGTGATACACGGCAGGGTGGGGCCTGAACAGCTGCACAGAGTGGGGCCTGGGGCAGGGAGGGCAGCCAGGCCCTGCCCTGGGGCAGCGAGGCCGCCTTCCACGAGGCTTATGTTACCTCTGGGTTACCGTCACCTGCTCTCCTACCGAGGCAGTGCAGCCCACAAGTGGCAGGGCAGGGCACCTCTTGCTCAGCTGTGTTGAGTCAGCATCCTTTCGCTACCTCCTGGGAGAGTGGGGGAGGGCTGGAGCCTGAAGCCATGCTGTGAAGCACTGAATTCTTCATTGGAGATTTCCTGGGGCAGCTGGGCTAGGGCGCTCAGCCCCTCATGGAAACCCCCAGCCCCTCGGCTCCCGCTGGCATTCTAAAGGGCAGAAGCAACCCGAGTGGGGAAGCGTGGAAGCCAGCGGCGGTGGGGACATTGCACTGGACAGCAGGGGCGCAGACACAGCCTGTACACTGGCCCCTGTCTCAGCACGCAGCGCGGCTTCATACCCGCTCCACTACTTTCTTCCCTGGTCCACACACTGGAAAGTAGATTCGTACATAAACTCATTTTTGAACTTTGACGTGCACAGAGAAAAGTGCACAAGCCATGTGCATCTGATTCATAGAGTATTAGAAAACAAACACACCACACAGCTATCGCCCAGGTCAAGAACTAGAACATTTTCTGCATACCCCTCTGTCCTCCAGAAGGGAATGCACCATTATGCCTTCGAGCACTGTAGATTAGTTTTGCCGGTTTTGAACTTTGTTGCTCAGTTTCTCAGTCGTGTCCGACTCTGCTTACCCCGTGGACTGCAGCACACCCAGCCTCCTTGTCCTTCACCGTCTCTCGGAGTTTGCTCAGATTCACATCCATTGAGTTGCCGATGCCATCCACCCGTATGAGGGAATCATTTGGCATCTTCTCCTGTGTCTTCCTTCTTTCAGCTTTGTGTTTGTGAGAATTCATCTTTGCTGCTGCATGTGGTTCTAGTTCATTCATTTTCATTGCTGTAAGACTTCCTTTGTATAAATACATTGTAATTGATCCAATCTTTATTAATTCAGTCGGCATTTGGGTTGCTTCCAATTTGGTCCCAATTTGTATAAATAATTATATTAATACATGTCTTTTGGTGCACACATTTCTTTTGAGCATATACCTGGGAGTGAAACTGCTAACTCAAAGAAAATACCCACTTTAGTGGATATTGCCAAACAATTTTCCCAAGTGGCTGTACCAGTGTAACACTGCCACAACAGCATATGAGATTTCATATATGTATTGGAGCTCCTTTTCAAATTTTGTGCCCATTACTCTTCTGGGTTTTCCATTTTTCTTGTTGACTTATTCTTCTCTCTATTCTGGGTTTGAGTCCGTTGTTAGTTATCCTTGTTGCTAATATCTTCTTCTACTCAGTAGCTTGCCTTTTCGCTCTCTTTGGTGGTGTTTAAATGAACAGAACTTCTTTATTTCAGTGTACTTCAGTGTATCAGTTTTTTTCTTTATGGTTAATTCATCTTATATCACTTCTAAGAAAACTATAAAAATCATGAAAACACGTTTGTGTTAGAATTCTCTAAGAAAATCCGTAGGACATATATATTTATATTTGCACTTGTATTTGTATGTATGTAAAAGAAGATTTGTTATGAGGGATTGGCTCATGTGATTATGTAGCCTGAGAAGTCCCATGACCTGCTGTCTGTAAGCTGGAGATCCAGAAAGGCTGGTGGTAGAATTTAGTGGAGTCTGATGGGAAATAGATGGGGAAACAGTGGAAACAGTGTCAGACTTTATTTTTTTGGCCTCCAAAATCACTGCAGATGGTGATTGCAGCCATGAAATTAAAAGACAGTCACTCCTTGGAAGGAAAGTTATGACCAACCTAGATAGCATATTGAAAAGCAGAGACATTACTTTGCCAACAAAGGTCCGTCTAGTCAAGGCTGTGGTTTTTCCAGCGGTCATGTATGGATGTGAGAGTTGGACTGTGAAGAAAGCTGAGCGCTGAAAAATTGACGTTTTTGAACTGTGGTGTTGGAGAAGACTCTTGAGAGTCCCTTGGACTGCAAGGAGATCCAACCAGTCTATCCTAAAGGAGATCAGTCCTGGGTGTGCATTGGAAGGACTGATGTTGAAGCTGAAACTCCAGTACTTTGGCCACCTCATGTGAAGAGCTGACTCACTGGAAAAGACTCTGATGCTGGGAGGGACTGGGGGCAGGAGGAGAAGGGGACGACAGAGGATGAGATGGCTGGATGGCATCACAGACTTGATGGACGTGGGTTTGAGTGAACTCCGGGAGTTGGTGATGGACAGGGAGGCCTGGCGTGCTGTGATTCATGGGGTCACAAAGAGTCGGACACGACTGAGCGACTGAACTGAACTGAAGGCCTGAGAACCAGGAATGTCATTGGTAAATCACAGTCTGCAGACAGGAGATGAGATGAGATGGTGAGCAGTGAGAGGAACAAACTCACTCTGCACACTTTTGTTCTATTCAGGCCTCCCACACTGGGGAGGGCAATCCACTGTATCCAGTTCTGCTCACAGACAACCAGAAACACACCCTCACAGACACGTTCAGAATAATGTTTCATCTGGGCTCTCTGTGATCTGTCTGGTTGACACATGAAAGTAACCATCAAAATGTTCTTATATTATCTTCTAGAAGCTCTGTTGTTTTACCTTTTCTATTTTAGACCCATAATCTACTCACAGTTGAATTTTGAATACGGAACAGCAAGTTTCTTTTTTTCCCATGTGGACATCTAATCAACCCAGCAGCATTCCCACTGCTCTCCAAGGCCTTCATCAGAATGGAGGGTCCCTGTCCACACGGGTCTCTGTCTGCACTCTGTTCTGTTCCACTGATCTACAGGTCTCTTCCTGTGCCAATACCACACTGTCTTAATCATTGTACCTTTGTTAAAAGTCTCAGTATTCAGCAGAGTTAGACTTTCCACCTTGCTCTGTTTCCCCATCTATTTGCCATGAAGTGATGGGACCAGATGCCATGATCTTCGTTTTCTGAATGTTGAGCTTTAAGCCAACTTTTTCACTCTCCTCTTTCACTTTCATCAAGAGGCTTTTTAGTTCCTCTTCACCTTCTGCCATAAGGGTGGTGTCATCTGCATATCTGAGGTTATTAGGTCTTCTTTAATTTTCCTCAGTAATGTTTTATAAACTTTTATACAGTAGTCTTCTTGATTATCTCTCATTAGATTTATTCCTAGGTATTTAATATTTGTGATACTATTTTAAATGGTATTTATAAATGTCCTTTTCTTTTTGTTGCTAAGGTATGAAAAGACAGTTCATTTTTATTGACCCTGTATCCAGTGACCTTTCCAAATTTGTTTATTCAGATCATTCATTTATAGATTCTTTCTGGTTTTCTCTGCACCCAGTCTTTTTCCTTTCCAGTATCAGACCATTTGTCTCTTTTTCTTGCCTTATGGTGCTCAGTTCAGTTCAGTCGCTCAGTCATGTCCGACTCTTTGCGACCCCATGAATCGCAGCACGCCAGGCCTCCCTGTCCATCACCAACTCCCGGAGTTCACTCAAACTCATGTGCATCAAGTCGGTGTTGCCATCCAGCCATCTCATCCTCTGTCGTCCCCTTCTCCTCCTGCCCTCAATCCCTCCCAGCATCAGAGTCTTTTCCAGTGAGTCAGCTCTTCGTGTGAGGTGGCCAAAGTGCTGTACATGTCTAATAGATGCGATGATGGCAGGTGTCCGTGTCTTGTTCCTGATCTCAGAGAAAAGAGTTTTTATCACAGACTCAGTTTAAATTATGAAAACTTATGCTAAAATTTCCTTTGGTATACATTTGATTTTCCTTTTCCCCAAGATGACCTTTCAATTCAAGGCTACTTTTAAGTTTGAAATGTGGCGGTGGCAGTTTGTATGCTGATGTTGTTGTTCAGTGGCTAAGTCTTGTCCACCTCTTTGGAACCTCATGGACTGCAGCACACCAGGCTTCCTTGTCTTCCACTATCTCCTAGAGTTTGCTCAAGTTCATGTCCATTGAGTTGGTGATGCTATCTAACCATCTCATCCTCTGTATGCTAGGAGGTAGGCAAACGGGATTTATCACAAGACTATGACCCCTTATTTTAACCTTGTGAGACACATTCTGCCCTGTCTGTTGTACAGAAGAATCACATGGCTGATAGAGCTGAGCAGGGATTCTAACAGGTGGTGCTGGACCCAAAGCCCAGGCTCTTCTTCCTACCCTGGGACTTCCTGGTAGAATATTGAATGTGTAGCCCTCAAGTTCACAAAAAAACCACTTGTCCTAGATCTCCAAGAGAAGAGTTGTTACACTCCCTCACAGGCCATCTTTTCCTTTTCCCTCCCCGACATCTCCTCCACCCCTGTCGTCTGCACATCCCACTTTCTCTCGTTTATCGTGTCATGGACGCAAACTGGGGCAGCCACAGTGTCATGCTGAAAGGAGCCCTCTCTACCTGCCTGTACCCCTGAAGGGCCACACCTGCAGCCCTCCCCAGCCAGCTTGCTGAGCCACCCACCACCCCAGGTACAAAGCCCTCCCTGGCCTCTGCTGCCGTGTGACCTTTTGTCTGATGCCAAGGAGATGTGGGCGGTGAGGACTGAGGGCTTTCCTTCGGGTCAGGCTACTTGGGTTGCTGGTAGAACTTTGGATCTTTAAGCCACCAGCTGTCCCAGTTTGAGGATTATGGCCTGTGCAGACGCACAGAATCTTTCTTTGCTGAGATGTGGGAAGAGGAAGGAAGAGTGCAAGGAGACGAGAGACCCAAACCCCAACAGGCCCTGGAGCTCTCAGGGGCTCCTAGGGCCCAGCCTGGCTGAGAATGTCCCTTCCTGCAGCCCAACTAACTACCCAAGGATGACCCAGGACAGAGAATTCTAGGCCATCAGGAACTCTTGAAACTAAGTGCTTTGAAACTCTCAAAGACTTTATAAGAGAGAGTTCCCTTGGTTGACTTTACACAGGGCTACATGAAGCAAACAGCTTTTTTTCCCTTGTTAAATTTCCTTTGTACAACGTCCCCGTTCCCCTTCCGCCTCTTTCTGTGACAGGCTGCACTTCTGTCCATTCTAGGAGCCTCCCGGGGCTGCAAGCATCCAGTGTGACTTGAAGCTCTTCAATTGTTTTCTTCCAAATGCTTTTTGAGCATATGGTGACATGACTGAAATCAGCATTTTTGTTTTCTCTGTACCTCTCTCCATCTGCCATATATATACCTTTTTCCAAAATTTCTGGCACAATCTATGTCTCTTCTGCCTCTCGGGGTGTTTGTCCATCCACAGATTCCCATTCCAGAGGAAAGACTGCTCTTTGGCTCCCTGCAAGGCTAACCTTTCTAAGTTGATGGCTCAGCCAGTTAGTTTTTAAACCCAAGGAGCCCTGCCCATTTCCAAGGCTTAAAGGAGTTCTAGAAGCTGATGGTATTCAGGCCCGTCCCCTGCTTGACGAGCAGGCCCACTCTGTTCTGGCACGTGCTGCCAGTGTGCTGCACCAACCTCTAGGGCACCTTCAGGTACTTAAGTAGCAAATGCCCCTGCGGTAAACACCCCCTCTCAGGGAACTGGAAGCCGGAGCCCAGGCCCAGGCCACAGGGCCTGCAGGCTCTGAGGGAGGTTAGCCCAGACAAGGAACGGGCCATAGGACTGTGTGCTGGCTCTGAGCCTGGAGGAAGGTGCCCGTGGCTGTCACCTCCTGCAGCTGCCTGGCAGGTAACCAGAACGTGCTTGGCTCTCTCCGCTTTTGGCTGCGCTTTCTGTGGGGAAGTGATTCTGATCTGACTTCACTGCCATTCCCCTCCTCTCCCCCTGGGCCACTGTGGCTTTTTCTTGGTGGTTGGGCAGGAAGCCTCCAGAGCCTGAGGGAGTTTCTGTGCTTGATGACAAAGGCCATCAGTGGATGTAAATCTCTGAGATATAAATCACTGTATTTATTGGAGAGGAATTGAACACAGTTTACTCTCCCCTCTGGGCTTCCCTGATAGCTCAGTTGGTAAAGAATCCACCTGCAATACAAGAGGCCCCAGTTCGATTCCTGGGTTGGGAAGATCCCCTAGAGAAGGGAAAGGCTACCCACTCCAGTATTCTAGCCTGGAGAATTCCATGGACTCTATAGTCCGTGGGGTTGCAAAGAGTTGGACATGACTGAGCGACTTTCACTCTCCCCTCTGAGCACACTTCTCCAGTAGTGGGCACCCAGGTGGACAAGGGCCTCACAGAGTGATCAGACCAAGTGCCCAGCCCATGCCCACTGAGTCAGGCAAAAAGCACATGGCCAACTTACGCAGCTGCTCTGAAAACCCAACCCAGCAAAGCCTAGCTGAGATGCAGGACACACAGCACTCTGCTGACCGCAAGCTGCCCGGGCCAGCCCCATGTGACCCCGTGATTCAGGGACTTGCTGGGGACTGCAGGCTCCAGGTCGGCATGGCAGAGGGCGTTTCCTGAGGTTGAGGACCTCCCTATCATCACCCTAGACCTGACGGGCTGTGGGGAGCGCTCTGAAGCAGAGCCCCCAAAGGCAGCGGCACTGCTCTCCAGGCCCCGGGGGCCTGGCTCTCCCCCCGGCTTTCTCACCCCACGCTTCTCACTGGGTGTCTCACTCAGTGGTGGTCCAGCCTCGATCCTTCTCTGGACAGCGTCATGTTTGAACTCCCTGAAACCTTCCAGAAGGAATTGCTCTCATTCTAATTTATAGATCTGTTGTTTGCTTTAGCAGGTCAGTTGGACATCATGTATCCCTTTTAGTAATTTAGGATTCTTCACACTGTGTATATGGTGATACCAAAGCACTTTTCTTGGGCTCTGCTGCACCACGAGGCTTTGCCTCTACACTAAGTACCCCCGCGGGGCCTTGTACTTTCATTTGACTTTATTGCGACTCTGCCCCAGCTGCTTTTGTGTCCACCTTGACAGTCCCAGCCCCTCATCACTTCCCCACCACTGTCCAGATGAAACCAGTAATACCTTCTCAGCCTGGTTGTGGGCATGAGGCCTGGTGGGGGAATGGTTAGCTGGGAAGCCAGGTATAGTAGTCGTAATTGTTGATGGAGAAGAGGAAAGGGTCTGAGTGAGGAACCAAGGAGGGACTTGCCTGTGAGTCACACCTGACGCCTGGCTCCAGCACCTGTGTTGGCCACCACTGGCTTTGTTAGCGGTTTCTTGCTTCTGCCCCATGTATCAGATACTCAGAATTGCGTCTGTGGTTGAGTTTTAGATCAGTGAGTTGGTGTTGCACTTTTTAAACCAACTGGAATTAAATCATTTAATGCATTTGTCATGTTGAGAGATTCTTCCTTAGTTCTAACAGCCCTCCAGTTTCAACTCAGTCTGTTTCTTCTCGTTAGTCTTCAGTGCAAATGAAAGACCAGTTAGCTGGTCACCATCTTTTTGTGTCATAAATATTCTAGGAAACCATCAGTGTTCTGTTCTTGAAGCTGAAGGAACCCTTTACTCTTTTAGGCTTTTTTCCTGTTCTATTTTCCAACTGTCAGATTCATCAAGCCTAACTTGTACGTTTCTGTGTAATCATTTGCCTCAGAAACACCAGCACTTTGCTGTGTGCCCCGTGAGGCAGGCTGCGCCTGGGGCTTCGTGGCCCTTGGCCTCCTTGTAACAGAATGGAGGCGGTTTTGAGGGTAGAGTGTGGAGGAATGAGTGTGAAACCACCTTCCTAAGATCCTCTGAGGGATCCGTTGCCCAAAGTGCTGGGAACACCGCTGTGGGAACTCAGTAAATAAAAGCCAAAGCAAAGAGCCAGTTCATGACTAAGAAAACTCTCACAGGGACATGGGAGGGGGCGTAGGGGAGTGAGTATATGTCCATCTCCTGACTCCCTGGGCCCAAGGGTGAGGCCAATCTCTCTGTCCCAGCCCCCTGCACAACCCCTGGAGCCCACAGGTGCCCAGCAAGTGCTGACTGCGTTTCCAGGGAGCAGGCTGCATCTGTCCTTTGCCCCTTCATGCTTTGTGTTTCTGCACTCTTCAGTATTCTCACAACACCAGACTCTGTCACCTTAAGGTTTTCATATATAATAATTACTAGTAGTACTAGTAATTAACATGCCGGACCCTGGGATAAGACCTTTACCGCCACCCCATGGTGTGGGAGGTAGAGGTGAGAAAGGTTAGCTGTCAGGCTACGCAGGCCATGTGTGGCGGGCCCCCCACCTTCCCTCTTGACTTTAACAAGCAAGAGTACTAGGAGGCTGCTGCTGTCCTCTATGCTTTGTTCCAAAGCGAAGCTGCCCATCCATGGGGAGAAGCCTGCCTTCCTGTGTGTCCTTCCCATCCAGGCCAGACCAGGTCCTCACAGAGGGCTGAGGTCAGCGCCGACCTCAGACCCGAAAAGACTGAGCTCGTGCCAAGATTCCACAGGATTCTTCAAGAGGCTGTTTTACATCCAGAATTGTGTGACATGCCAGATGGGTCATTTCCTACTGCCAGACTTAGAAAGTGACCCCTGGAAATTCCTCAGCAAGGGGAGAAGGAGGTCTGTCCATGTGCCTTGTGCATAGAGCATTTGCTGGGTGTTTCCTGGATCAGATCTGGACACCTTTCCTTTGTCTAGCCAACTGTCGGACCCCTGCTAGTTCCAGCTACCATGCTTCCCCAAAGCATACAGCCCACTGAGGCAGACACACGTGGAAGACAACATTGACAGGTGGTGACAAAGGCCATGGTGGAGGTGAGCGCCCAGGCTCTGTGTGAGGTCAGCAGTGGACACTTCCCTGAGCTATGTGCTGCCTGTAAGGATGTTGTGGTGAAGTCAGCAGCCAAGCCTTTGTGTTGCTACAAAATCACCAGTGGGCAGTGATTCTGCAACACCCAAATGTGACATTGGAGGAACCGAACTTGAGTTTCCCATGGATTTGCCAGGAAGTGGACTGACACCACTGGGCAGGGCGCGTGGTCCCTCTCCACAGTGGCTGTGGAGGGTCAGCCACAGCCAGGGGACCACGCAGGACCCTGCAGGGCACTGGGCAACCGTGGGGGCAGCTGGGCTGAGGCCAGAGAGCCCTGGGTGCTGTGGCCTCTGCCTGCAGGAACAGTTCTCACCTTGAGGGAGGCCCAGATGGAATGGGCTGGTCCTCCCAGTCCTGATGGCTGCCCAGGCCTGGCCTGAGCCACCTGTGAGAAGCTCCCAGAGGGCATTGCGGACGCAGAAATCTGGTCAGCTTCCCAGGTACCCAGAGGTCTCTTTTAGAGCATCGCTAGGTCCTGGAAAAGCAGGACTCTCTCTGCATCCTGGGCTGTCCTAAAAGATAGATTTGGCCTGCAGAGTGGTAGTTCGAGAAAGCAGAACCATGGGCTCCAGGCTGGCTTTGACATCCACTGGCCTAGACCCCATCAATCCAGCTCACCTGGAGGAATGGAAGGCCTAATCCAAGTTGTTTAGGCCTTAGTTCTAAGATAGAGTTGAGGGTAGCCCCTGGAAAGGACCGAAGTCTTTATACAGACTGTATCTGAGAGCTTCCCTCAGCCCAGAGGGAAGAGTAGGGTTGAGTGGGGGTGAAAAGCAGCAGACTCCCTGCTCACCACCCCCACCAGTGCACCAGTGCACACAGCCCATGTGTGTGTCTCTAGGTGGGGACACAATGATGTTGGGGAAGCCCAGAGACCCTGGATGGGAACAAATCCACTTAACCACTCTGAACCCAGTTCATGAAACCATGGGTCAATATTTGAAGAGCCACATAATTAATAAGAGCTCTGCCAGACTCAACACACCGCATCCCAGTGGGAGATAAGACAAGTGTTAGTTCAACAGAAACAGCCCAAGAGGAGAGAGTTTGTTTTTTTTTTTTTTTGTAATCTGTTAGGTTTCATATTTAGAGTGAGGTGGTCTGCTCTGGACAAGAGTGTTCATCTATCAAGTGACCAGCAAATGAGCCCCAGCCGCCCTGACGCCCTGTGTTGGATCTAAGTGATGACTCTCTACAGGCAAGGAAGAACAGCATTAAAGCAGATTCAGCAGGTCCCATCAGGCCAGCAGAATCTGACGTAGTTTCTGTTTCGTTCCCGTTCCTGCCTTCCAGCAGGGAAAAGCTGAGGGCAGCTCCAGGAGCCCCACTCTTATGCCCTGCTCCTGAGGGGCTGCTGCTTCCACTCCCCACCCCCCGCCCCCCCAAGAAGCAGGCCTCCTTCCCTCTTTTCCCTGAAGCACCAAGCAGATCCTGTCTCAGAGGCACTTGGTTCGTTCCCCGGACAGGCATTTGACTTTGTGGTTCTTGGTCTAAGCCAAGTTGAACAGCGCCTATGTGTGCCCCCTTGGGCCCAAGACACAGAGATGGGCAAGGCCTGGTCCCTAGACAGGAAAAGTGGCCTCAGAAGAGACAGTCTAAATCAAGTGGTGAGTTCTGGGCCTAGTATCAGCTGAGAGGACCATGGGCCGAGAACGGTGATGCCTGAACTGAGCCTTGAGAACTCAACCATGATGCATGGAGGTGGGCTAGGGCGTGGTAGGCGGAGGGAGCAGCCTGGAAACCCCAGGGTGGGGCCCTAGGAAGTGTGAGTGCGCATCACCCAAGAGGAAGCCCAAAGAGCGTGCTGGTTTCCTCCTGGCTGCGGGGGGAGCTGGGCTGAGGCCAGCTGCAGGTCAGTGAGGAGTGCAGGGGCCAAGGGAGCTGCAGCCTTTGAAGCTAGACGCCAGCCCGCCCTCAGCTCAGCCCGCCCTCAGCTCAGCCTGCCCTCAGCACAGCGCCTGTGAGGCCCTTTACGCAGTCAGGGGCGGGGCAGTTCTGACAGTATGCAACTCCCCAGGGGAAACAAAAAAGAACCTGAATTCTTTGCCCAGCTCAGAGTTCAGTGAGGAAACACCCTCTTGGGGCATACTTAGAAAGGCTTATGCTAGGCTTGTCGAGGTGTCTCAGCGGCTCCCAGGGCAGGCTTCCAGACCAAACTGTCTAAGGGTCGAGATGGCCACAGCCCCGCGGACAACTCTGCCTGGCATTCTGACCCGCTGGGCCAGCACGTTTCCACAAGTGGAACAGGCGTTCAGTTCAGTTCAGTCGCTCAGTCGTGTCCGACTCTTTGCGACCCCATGAATCGCAGCACGCCAGGCCTCCCTGTCCATCACCATCTCCTGGAGTTCACTCAGACTCACGTCCATCGAGTCGGTGATGCCATCCAGCCATCTCATCCTCTGTCATCCCCTTTTCTTTTTGCCCCCAATCCCTGCCAGCATCAGGGTCTTTTCCAATGAGTCAGCTCATTACATGAGGTGGCCAAAGTACAGGAGTAGTGTTTGCCAAAAAGAGGACCACAGATGAAAGAGGCAGAAGCTTCGAGTCTTTAGCCAGTGATAGGAGAGCTAGAGCAGTAGCAGCAAATATGCTCAGCACCGCGTTCACCCCAGAGGCAGCACCAGGAGGTCGGAGCCCCAAAGGCAGACGAAGGGAAGCATTCATGTGGAGAGGTGTGGCGTGGGGGCAAGTCCTGTTCCTGTCCTCTTTGGCCCGCTGAGCAGGAAACAGGCAGAGGTAAAGCATGGGCTAAAGATAAGATCTCCAAGGTTACAGAAATGTCTCAGCCTAGCTGAGCCCCAAGGCAGGCTTGCGTGTTTGCTGGCACAGCATGGCCGGCCTCCGACATGGGGGCCGGGAGCTTCAGGGAGATGTTCTGGCTCTCTGAGGTTGCTGGGGAGCTGGCGAGCCAGGTGGAGATGAGTGCATGGCTCCACAGCTGCTGCGACCCTTGCTGAAGGCCAGAGGTGCCCTTGACAGGAAGGAAAGACGGCAGTGGTAGTGATGCAGCATACCACCCCGGGTGCCTGACCCCTCGGGGGCCACCATGGCCTCAGGGCAGGCCCTGTGCTCACCCCACACTGTCAGCAGAGCCCTGGGTCGGGCGCTGCTCAGGAAACCCTGCTGCCCAATCCTTAGACAGCTTAAGGCAGCAACACAGGGCCACCCGAGGAAAAGCAGTGGGCGGGGCACCACTGCTTTGGGAGTGGCAGTCACGTGACCTCTCGGAGCCTCCCTTACTGATGTGAACAATGAAGGGTCTAAGACTCACTGTGAAACTGGGCCAGCAGTGGAAATGCCCAGAGGCATCTCTGCTCACCCCTGCAAGACTCAGGTCAGGCTCCCACCCCACAGCAGGGTGGACAGTGGCTGTACCTCCAGCCTGTCCCCTCTTCTGTGAAATGGAGATCTCAGAATCCCTTCTCTCTCCCTGTCTGTCCCTCAACTGTAACGAGGGTCATGTGGCTATCACACATACAGACAATGTAAGTTCAGTTCAGTTCCTCAGTCCTATCCTACTCTTTGCGACCCCATGGACTGCAGCACGCCACGCCTCCCTGTCCATTACCAACTCCTGGAGCTTGCTCAAACTCATGTCCATTGAGTCAGTGATGCCATCCAACCATCTCATCCTCTGTTGTCCCCTTCTCCTCCTGCCTCCAGTCTTTCCCAGCATCAGGGTCTTTTCTAATGAGTCAGCTTTTCGCATCAGGTGGCCAAAGTATTGGAGCTTCAGCTTCAACATTAGTCCTTCCAATGAATATTCAGGGTTGATTTCCTTTAGGATTGACTGGTTTGATCTTGCAGTCCAAGGGACTCTCAAGAGTCTTCTCCAACAGCACAGTTCAAAAGCATCAATTCTTCGGTGCTCAGCTATCTTTATGGTCCAACTCTCACATCCATATATGACTACTGGAAAAACCATAGCTTTGACTAGATGACCTTTGTCAGTAAAGTGATGTCTCTGCTTTTTAACATGCTGTATAGGTTTGTCATAGCTTTTCTTCCAAAGAGCAAGCATCTTTTAATTTCAAGGCTGCAGTCACCATCTGCAGTGATTTTGGAGCCTAAGAAAATAGTCTGTCACTATTTCCATTGCTTTCCCATCTATTTGCCATGAAGTGATGGAACCCGATGCCATGATCTTAGTTTTTTGTATGTTGAATGAACCACTAGACCATTCAGGTATGACCTAAATGAAATCCCTTACGATTATACAGTGGAAGTGACAAATAGATTTAAGGGCTTAGGTCTGATAAGAGTACCTGAGGAACTATGGGCAGAGGTTTGTAACACTGTAGAGGAGGTGGTGATCCAACATTGTGAAGCACCATAGAAATGTAAGGGATTGGTTTTGCATAGGCAAGGCAAAAAACTGCAGATAAAAAACTTATTTAGTGAGTGCCTACTGTGTGCCCAACACTGTTCCAGGCCCTGGGACTCGAGGCAAATGGAGTTGGCTGAGCTGGTCAGAATGAGGCCAGAGTGGGACAGGTGTGAATGGCAGGAAGGGGGCCTGGCCAGTAAAGGTGCAGGTGAGGGGAGATCTAGGGGAGCAGAAGCCAGCACAGGGCCACAGAGGGAGAGAGTAGGATTTGTATCAGCTAGGAGCTGAGGGGCAGCATCAAGGAGGCATCTGACAACACAATTCTTGGTTGCTCTCTGGGCCAGACTGAGCAGAGGCTGTGGAGCATGGAGACCTTCGCTAGGCCCACAGCCCTGCCCCTGCCCCAGCATTGAAGACTCGTGGCCCTGGCTCCACAGGTCTGCCTTGGGTTCAGGGTGAGAAAGAAGTACTGATGTTTTCCCAAAAGATTTGACAAGAAACGCTGTCTTCAAAGAAGCTGATCCCACCCACCTGCTTGGCTAAACCTGTAGTTCACTCTTGGGCCTTGTTCCCAAACAAAGCCAAAGAGGACACGTCAGGGTTATGAGGAACCCCACGGGGGCCTTTGCAGGGACCGGAACCCCAGCCCATCCTGCCCAGGCAGTCTCCCCGGGTGGTTTTATACCAGACCTGCCTGCCAGTGTGCGTCCCTCCTGTGCCTTCCACCTGTCCGTCTCTTCCCAGTGGCCTCAGCACTGGTACCCATGGGAGGTCACTGTGTCGGGGCTCAGGCCCCACCCTGCTGCTGCAGCTGGGCAAAGCAGCAGCCTGTGGGGAGCTCACTGCACCCTCTACCGCCCCCCAGCACTGCAAGCCCCGATCACCTGTGTGCCCTGGGCAGCCGCACCCCCCACACACACACACACACAGGAATGCTGGTCACCCGACAGGTATCCACAATCCCACAGGGCTTGCTGGCAGTGGAGCTGATGTCCTGGGACCGGGTGGGAAGAGAAGGTGGAAACTCAGGTTCCTTCTTTATGGCAGAGGAGGCACTACTTAACACAAGCCTCGAATTCACAATCTGCCGTTCCAGAAAATCCTTTTCACCTGGACACATCCCTTTCCTCCCAGTTGCATCAGGTAAGCCTGGCAGCCCCTCTCATCAACTTGGGGCAGCGGACAGTCTTCAGAGTCAAAAAGGCTAGTGTTCTGACCACGGTCCTGCCACACCCTGGCTCTATAATCTACACAGTAAAAAAAAAATCACTTTGCCAACAAAGGTCCATATAGTCAAAGCTATGATTTTTCTAGTAGTCACGTACAGATATGAGAGTTGGACCATAAAGAAGACTGAGCGCTGAAGAATTGATGCTTTCGAATTGCAATGCTGGAAAAGACTCTTGAGAGTCTCTTGGACAGCAAGGAGATCAAACCAGTCACTGCTGAAGGAAATCAACTCTGAAGATTCATTAGAAGGGCTGATGCTTAAGCTCTAATACTTGAGCCACCTGATGTGAAGAGCCGGTTCATTGGAAAAGACCCTGATGCTGGGAAAGATTGAAGGCAGGAGGAGAAGGGGACGACAGAGGATGAGATGGTTGGATGGCATTGTTAACACAATGAACATGAGTTTGAGCAAACTCTGGGAGATGGTGAAGGAGAGAGAAGCCTGGCGTGCTGCAGTCCATGGGGTCACAAAGAGTTGGACATGACTTAGGGATGAAACAGCAACAGTCTGCATGGTCACCATGCTTGACCTTTCAGACACTCGGTTTCCCTCTGTGCAGACTGGGGCTGACACCCGCTTCCCGAGCAAAGTTTTGTGAGGATCTGATGAAATCATGTGTCCAGCCTAAGCCCAGCAGTTGTTCTTATTTCCTTGCAGCCTTTAGTGGTCATGTGGCTGGGGTGGTGGCCCTGCCCAAGGGGAGCTGACTGTCTGGGAAGTGAGCACAGCACACTCTTAACTTGCAAAAGCAAAGGAGCTTGAGTTCCCAGGGACATGAGTCCTCTTCTCTCTCATCTAGCTGCCTTTTATAGTGTGTGTGTGAGAGAGAAAGACTGTATGTTCCAGAACACCCCATCTCTCATGTATTTCTGTACCAAAAGCCTAATTTCTGAATCATAGTTGAGCCCTCCCAGGGTCAGTGATGACCCAGTTGGCTCCCAGTGCACTTGTCCAAATTCTGTCCATTATCCAAGGCTGCCCAAGCAGCCCCCTCTATTGGGCTGGGGCATTAAAGGGGCCCCAGCCAGGGGGTCCAAGCCGGGCAGATAAGCCATTGCAGGGGCACCTCGGTGGCCCCTAGAGGTGACTGGGCTTCTGTGTGGCTTGGCCCTTTCTGCTCTGGTCAGTGGCTCTGATTCTGGTTGGATAGCCGCTGCAAGTGGAGGAAGACATGTGTCATCAAAAGGCAGAGCGAGCAAGCCCGAATTACTAGCTCTTCGAGGCGGCACAGCACAAACTGCCTCCTGGTTCTGCTTTGGGGCAATTTTTGGCCTCTAGTGCACTCCAGGGCACTGGCTTGCTGGTGCCTCCCAGAGCTGAGCCCTGAGCCTGGAGAAGGGAACGAGGCTTCTCTAGCTTCTTTGCGCTGACAAAGGGCTTTCTGCCTGTCAGCCCAGCTCCAGGCAAGTCCCCTCCCGACTCCCCACCGCAGCCACTGGGCCTCCCTTTTGGCAGGACCCGATGCTAGAGGCTCAAGGGCCCTGCTGAACTCCCAGCCTCTGGAGACTTCTCTCAGAGCTAGAAAAACAAGCAGCTGAAACGTGCCTCCTCGCTGCAGCTGGGCCCCGCCCGCCGAACCTATAGGAAGGCCCTGGAGGGGATCCAGCCTCCCCCGAAGAGGAAACCTGGCTCCGGCCTCACCCGCAGGGCCTGTTATGTCTGGCTCCAGAGGCCTTCTCCTCTGGGGTTTTCCATGCCTGTGAACCCGGCCCCATTCATTTCCCTGTGGTTTCATGGGAATGTCCAAAACGCTCAGCAGGTTGCAGCAAGCCCAGGAGGAGAAGGGTCAGTGAGAGGCCCGGGCCGCGGCCGAAGCACCCTCTACTCAGAGGCCTGCAGCGGGGAAAGAGGCCGGCTGTGGGTGGGCACCCACCTGTCAATCAGCTGAGGTTTCCTCTGATGCGATCTTCCCCCAGCCACCCACCCACCACCCAGGCGACTCTGCCTGTGGCCCCCTCTCTCCAGGCCTCCCCTTTCCAGCTCTCCAGGGTATGAGTTCCCCCAACTGCCACCCTCCCATCTCGTCCCTAGCAGCTCCCACTGTTGTGTTATTTAGCCACTGACTCTCCACCTCACCTGGGCCAGGCCCTTGCGTTTTCCACCTCACTGCACTCGGTTAGGGGCTGCAGGGAGAGTCCCCAGACCCCCTCCAGGGCTGCTCAACCTCAGAGAAGGGGCCATGCTCGGGCGCACAACTCTTGCGAGAGGCCCAGCGGCCGCCTCCGCGGCCCTTGTGAAGCCCAGGGGCTCTCGGCCCCGCAGAGAGGATGTGCCCAAGTGGAGAAAATGTATAGTCTTCAGAAGAAATGAATTGAAAACTGGCTGGGAGCAATTCTTATCCAATTTCCAAGTTAGCAGTTTTCACCAAGGGCTAATTGAAACTGCTGTCTGTAAGTGGCCTGATTTCCATCTGCATGAAGCTCCCGCAGAGTGTCTGCGACGAGGGCCCTGGTGGCTCAGGGCAAAAGCAAAGAAGAGCCTGTGCTCGTCGCCCCGATTTGCTCTTGAGCTTTGAAAATGGATGCACTTTCTGGTTTGGGCAGCGGCCACGCCACTGTGCCCTGGCTGCCCAGTTCCCCAGTCATTTCCAAAGCCGCTTTCTGAGTGTTCTGGGTAGGGAAGGGGTGGGCTGAGTTCCTCACCTGGTTAGCCTGGTAAAAATGTATCTGGAAACGGAACATCCTGGGAGGCCCAGCCACTCTCGCCAGGCAGGGTTCCTTGGATGGGTGCAGAGGAGTGCGGGGGCCAGGGCCCTGCCTGCTGGTCAGCACAGTGCCCAGGCTGAGACCCCACTGCCAGTGCCAGCCTCGGCCGTTGTCTCTGGGAGTTCTGTGGGAGCGCAGAGTAGCCCATCCAGAGTGCCCAGCCCCGCTCTGACCTCAGTCTGGACCGCGGCTGCCTTCTCCACGGTGCAGAAGACAGCAATCCCCACCCCGGGTCAGCCCATGGAGGGTGCCCTGTCCGTTGTCCCTTTTCAGGGGGCACCCCACTCCAGTACTCTTGCCTGGAGAATCCCATAGACAGAGGAGCCTGGTGGGCTGCAGCCCAGGGGGTCACAAACAGTCGGACACGTCTGAGTGACTGTCACTTCACTCTCTCTTGACCCAGATGGGTATGGACCCTACTCTTCTCTCCTGCACCCAGTGGCCTTGAAACAACAATTATAGGGACAGCGCCTTGGGCGAAGCTCCAAGGTTATCCAGTGCTCCTCACACAGGGTCTCCCCCCGGGTCCTCCCATCTTCTGGAAGCTTAAAGCAACAATTGGAAAATATTACACAAGCCCTTCACAACATCTCTGCAAACTAACTCTTGCCTGTCTCACCCACACACGTGCTGAGAGGGGTCCGCACGTGACCTCCCTCGCCCTTCAGTCTTTGGTTTTCTGAGCCTACGTCCCCAGCCTCACAGCCATGGCCGCAGGCTGCTCCTTGCCAAGTCCAGGGCTCTCTCGCTCTCTCTTGCCTCTTCCTCCCCAACATAAGGTCTGCACAGCGGACACCTGCCCACCTGCACCTTGCTCCCTGCTCTCATGCCCCTCGGACCTCCTCACCCCGCTCTGCGCCCCCGCCCCCTCCGCCCTCTGTGCCCGTGACCAGCTCACTCCCAGGGCCTCACCTGCGTGCAGCTCTGAACGCGGGCCTGCCCTGTCCTCCTCTGTCTCTACTGCTGCCTGCAGGCCTCAGCCCCTCCGCTTCCGCCTGACTGTCCCGGGTCTCTGCTCCCTGAGCCCCAGGGCCACGGGTGCTCCTCCCTGATCGTCCTCATCCAGCGTCTCCCCCAGCTCCCCTTTGCGCCCCCATCGCGGAGTCTGGCTCCCCAGGCCCCGCCCTCACCTCTTAGCCCTCCTCCCTCGATCCCTTATTTTCCAGACACGCCTGATGCTTTCTTTGCTCTCCTCCGTAGCTTGACTCTTTCATCCTTTTCATGTAAAGTGTTTCCCACCTCTTGGCCATTGCTTGAGATTGATCTTAGATTTGTGAGCGTATCCCACCCCACCCTCGTGAGGTTGGGGGCTCCTGGAGGGCAGGCTGAGGCTTCCTGAGCAGTGCCGGGGACACAGAAGAGGCAGCAGGGCCTCCAGGTCACACAGGTGGGCAGTGAATCCCAGCTACTGGTTACGGAGCTGTGGCACCTGGGCCTGATCACCACTTGTTTTTGCACCTTAAGCTTCGCCACACATCAGAAAGGGGTGAGAGCACTTCCCAGGCTGCAGGAGGATTTGATGGGTCTGTGGCCTGTCCACTGTCACAGGTGCTTAACGGATGTCTCTTCCCTTTCTCCTTGCACTGACCCTTGGCAGCTGCTCCAGAGAAGTTTTGGAGGGTGAGGTAGTGAACAAATTAATGGCTGTAGATGGGAGACACCTTACTTTGGTTGGTTGAAATGGCAAGGCCACCAGCTTCCTCTAAGTAGGGATTGGTGCTCTGTAGACTTGGAAGATGGGGAAACAGCAGGCGAGGGCTGTAAGGGAATGATCAGTAGAGCTCTTTTCTTTGTTGTTGTTCAGTTGCTGAGTCATGTCTGACTTTTTGCAACCCATGGACTACAGCACACCAGGCTCCCCTGTCCTCCACTGTCTCCTGGAGTTTGCTCAAATTCATGTCTGTTGAGTCAGTAATGCTATCTAACTATCTCATCCTCTGTCGATCCCTTCTCCTTTTGCCTTCACTCTTTCCCAGCATCAGGGTCTTTCCAGTGAGTTGGCTCTTTGCATCAGGTGATCAAAGTATTGGGGCTTCAGCTTCAGTATCAGTCCTTCCTTTGAATATTCATGGGTTTTTTTTTCCTTTAGGATTAACTGGTTTGATCTCCTTGCAGCCCAAGAAGACTCTCACGAATCTTCTCTAGCACCACAGTTGAAAAACATCAATTCTTCAGTGTTCAGCCTTCTTTATGGTCCAACTCTCACATCCATACATGACTACTGGAAAAGCCGTAGCTTTGACTATACAAATCTTTGTCAGCAAAGTGCTGTCTCTGCTTTTTAATATGCTATCTAGGTTTGTCATAGCTTTCCTTCTAAGGAGCAAGCGTCCTTTAATTTCATGGCTGCAGTCACCATCCATGGTGGTGATTTTGGAGCCCAAGAAAATAAAATCTGTCACTGTTTCCACTTTTTCCCTTTCTCTTTGCCATGAAGTGATGGGACTGAATGCTGTGATCTTAGTTTTTTAATGCTGAGTTAGGGAATCAGAAATATATGCATGAGGGCTGTGTACCCGTGAAGAAAGAGGGCATTGTGGCAGGGACGTGGCCCTTTCGACTCCTGACTGTGCCCCTTCCTGGGAATCCTTCATCATGCACAGGTATTGAGCATCTACACTGTGCTGGGACTCACACTGGGCTCAGGGTAGGTGGCACGGGGTAGAGAGGGGAGACACAGCCTGTGATCAAAGGGGTGACGACAGTGCGGGCTGAGTGCTGTGACGGGACAGGTCTGGGCGCCCCAGAAGCACGCAGCCGCCAGGTGGGCATCTCTTGCTGCCTCCCCAGAGGAAGGGACATCAGAGAAAAAGAGATTCGAGGAGAAAGGTCTCAGATTCCAAGCTCAGGGAACAGCAGCGCAAAGGGACAGAAGCAGGAAAGAGGCCCGAGCATGAGCTGGAGTGTGAGGGGTGGGGGACAATGAGGAGGAGGTGATGCTGGCACCAGACGAGGGGAAACCTCGTCTTACCAAGAGGTGGAACTGTCCCAGGACAGTGGTCACCACTGAAGGGCTTCATGTGGGAGAGGGATGTGACCAGATTTGCCTTTGAGAAGGAAAGCATCTCTCTAGATGTGAAGACCGAAACAACTGGGAGTGGCCAGAAGTAGGGAGGCCGGTTGCTAAGAGATGAAGGCTGTGGACCGAGGCTCTGGCATCAGGGTGGGAAGCCTCTAGGATCTTGCTCTGTTCAGTCTGCATCCTAGGTTTGGAGCACCCAGGCCAGTCACTGCTGTAGTATGCATGATAATAATGTGATATTTAAGACTAGGTTATTGCATGCCCATTTCTTCAGGTAAGTAAATGGAGATTCAGAGAGGTTAAAAAATATTTCTGAAATCACACTGCTTGTGAGTGGCAGAGCTGGGACTCAAGCTCCTGAGCTGATACCACTAACTTTTCCCCTTCTCCTGTTGCCTTGGGCTGTCCACATGCAGGATATCCTATTTAAAAAAAAAAAAATCACGTAAAATTAGACCTTAGTATTTCATACAAGTTTATACCTTTTCGTTAAGTAACGTACTTCGGCAAATGTTATGCTAGACAAGGTGTTGTTGCTGCCTGAGGAGGGCGTGTCCTTGTGTGTAGGTTGCCTGTGGTCTTTCCCTGCCATCTTCCGTGGCAGGTGATGGTGACACCTCTAGGCTTGCTCACCTCCTCCCTGGGATGAGAAGCCTTCCCCTCCGGCCCAGAGCACAGGTGGGTGGGGTGCTGTGGACTGAGCGCTGGTGAGCTTGCATCCTGGCACGGCCCCGGTGAGCCGTCCATGTTTTTGTTACAGCAGAGCCTGCCCCGGCCCTCCAGGTCACGGGGCCCCTGGCGGCAATGGGCTCCAGATAGATGCTCAGCCGATGCCAGGCCTGGTGCCTGGCTCTGACCATGTGGCCTGCTGTCTGGAAGGTGCTTCCAGCTGGTGGCCTTTCCTGGGCCCTATTTAGAGCAGTTGTCAGGCAGAAGCTGAGATCCAGCACGCACACGCGCACACGCACACACACACCCCCGCACACACACACCCCCACC
>SJYT01037844.1:6527-27408 GCA_006410635.1 Cephalophus harveyi | reverse complement strand
ACACACACACACACACACACACACACACACCACCTTCCCTGCAGACACCACCTTCCCTGGAGAGGGTAGTGATGATCTCACACCTGTGTCAGGCTGGGGCAGGGGTGGGATTACCATCAGGGCAGGGACCCCGACCAGGGAACGTGCCTGGCTCCATCCCCACTTGGGTATCAGACCCCAGTATGTGCAGTTTGCTCTCAGAGGATGTCCTAACCACCCAGGGCAGCTTGCAGCCCCATCTGAGCTCTGGCTGCGGGCCTGGGCCTGCAGCTCTGCCTCTCAAAGGTGGGAGGAGATCAGGGTCAAGGGTGACAGGTCAGCGGTGGGAGCTTCTTCTAACCAGCCTGTTCCTGCCCGAGCAAAGCCTCAGCCCAGAGCTGGCCTTGGACAAGGAAACACACACTGACTGGGAGCCCAGAGACCCCTGGGCCTCGGTTCGCAGGGCTGCAATTTACAAAGCAAGGCTCTCTCCTGCCCAGAAGTTCCTGAGTTCTAAGCTGCTCCTGCCACGTCCTGGGTCCTGTGGGAGGAAGATGCTGCGCGCCCCCTGCAGGCCTGTCCGGGAACTGACCCGCGAGGGGCCCAGAGAAGCCCTGACAGAGGGGCCCCTTCACTGGCCCAGATGAGAGCCCCCAGGACTGGCCAGCCCCCTCCCCTTCCGGGTGCCCAGCCCCATTGCTGACTGTGAATCTGAACTCACTAGAATCTGGCTGCTGACCGCTGGCCTTCCCCTTGGCCACCTGTTCCCCGACTGCACAGGGGACCCCCACCATCTGTGCTGCACCCTCCAGCTCCCCCCAGGGCTCTACCGGCTCGGGCTCCAGGCCCCTGCTCTACTTTCTCACGTCCACACACTTGCATTTCCTCTCTCCCCTCCCTCCCACCTGCAGGGATAAGGACAGGTTGTGGGGACGTGGCCCCTGAAGCTGTCCTAGACACTAGGGGTCTGTGTCCCGTCCCTTCCAGGGGACATTGATGTTTTCCTGGCAGGAATGCTCTGCCTCTCTGAACCGTGTTGGAACGAGTTCCACAGGCTGCCCCTTAACCCCTGGCCCCCATCCTGAGGGAGGCACGGAGACACCCAGGGGTGGGAGCCCCCAGAGGCACCAAGGGTCTTGTCCAAGATCAGCCCCCATAACCAAGGCGTCCCCAGACTCTCTTCTGAAGGTAAACAGCAGCGCACTTGTCTTTCGCTGACGCATGGGACAGTACCAGGGCCCAGGGCAGACAAGTAGGGGGGTGACTGGAGAAGCGGGGCCTACGGGCTGTTGTCGCTGCTGGGGCTCCAGGCTTCACCTCCACCTCCTGTCCCTTCCCTTTGGGGTCTCCTCCTTAAGGTGGGGCGGGGGGAGGGGCCCTGCAGGAAATAGGGGCACAAGCACAGCTCCTGACTGGGGGGTCCACGCACATTCAGTTCCTTTGACCCGAGGCCGTGTGGGTGGGGGCTCACGGTCCTGGGCTGAGCTCACACAGCCCTGTCATGGGGCCATGCTGTCCCCTGCTGGCCGCGCCGTGAAATGCAGCCCAGGTCAGCCACAAGGTGCAGGCTGGAGACTCCGGGCTCCGAGCAGGCCAGGTGCCTACCCTACCCCCACCCACCCCCAGCCACAGCGACACTTGGACTGCATGGGGAGACATGTCTGAGTCCGCCTGACACACAAACGTGTGTGCTGAGCGGCAATGAGTGGATGAATGAACTGTGTCTGAAACGTTTAGGTGATAATGCTCCGCAGGGGCTGACCAACAGCAGTGTGGGGAGAAAAGCGTTAGTGACTCAGTGGTGTCTGACTCTGCGACCCCATGGACTGTAGCCCACCAGACTCCTCTGTCCATGGGGTTCTGTAGGCAAAAATACTGGAGTGGGTTGCCATGCCCTTCTCCAGTGATCTGGAAGATCTCCAGGGGATCTTCCAGACCCAGGGATGGAACCCGGGTTTCCTGCATTGCAGGCAGATTCTTTACCATCTCAGCCACCAGAAAGCAGAGAAGACTTGAGACTCCTCTTCAGGTGACGGATCTAAATATGGAAACCAATGCGCGGTGTCAGCTGGCGCTAGACCATGACACAGGTGGCCCTAGACGGGCTCAGTCGGGTCCGACTCTGTGCCTCCACGGACTATACAGCCCATGCGACTCTCCAGGCCAGAATACTGGAGTGGCTTGCCATGCCCTTCTCCAGGGGATCTTCCCAACCTAGGTCTCCCACATTGCAGGCAGATTCTTTACCAGCTGAGCCACAAGGGAAGCCCCCTAGACAGGCTGACCCTCGTCAAAGTGGCTAGTCACGCAGTAAGTGCCCAGGAGTGATGGAGATGGCCTTCATAGAAGCGTGGAGAGGTCACAGGGGGCATCAGATGGCAGGGATGGAAATCACAGGACCCCACGAGGAGACCCCAGGCTGGCCATTTAGCATGGAAGGTAGAAAGAGGGAAGCACCTCTCGTGTTTTTTTCATTTTTTTCGGCTTGGCCTTGGTGCACCAACTGCGGGATCTTAGTTCCCCAATGACCAGTGCTTGAGCCACGCCCTCGGCGGTGGGAGCATGGTCCTAGCCACAGGACCTCCAGGGAATTCCCAGCACCTCCCGTGTCTTTGATGCTGATGTCACACCAGCCACAGTTTCCTCCTGTTGTTTCACAACCATTCTGTGAAATAAGTGCTACTGTTATCTCTGAAGAAAATGGATCAGACGCGGTCGGTGCCTTGTTTGGGGTTCTACAGCAAGGACGTGCTGGAGCCAGGATGCAGGCCTCACCTCTCGAGATTTGGTGGTCAGGTTCCCGCGTGTGAACACAAGGGTTTTCAGCAGGAAATGATGTGCTCAGGACAGACGATAGGGAGGTCGGATGGCCACTTGAAAGACTATTGCTGCAACTCAGTGGGGAAAGGAGAAGCTCCTTGTTCCACACACAGGCCTCCTAGATGGCAGAAGGGCCTCTGAGGCCAGACCCGTGGCCTCCTTTGCCCAACCTCTGTCCTACGGTGGGCGGTGGGCTGGGGGCGGCCCAGCAGGGTACCCAGAGAGGAGGAGCTGGCAGTGCAGGCGTGGGTGGGCCTCCTCTCAAGGTCCAGGCCTGGCACTGGTGGTGTCTGGCCTGGGGCATCCCACCACCCTTCCTCAGAGGGAGGGCTTTGTTGAGGGGCGGACATACTGTGGGGGGCAGCTTGTTAGACCAGAGCCAGTCCTCGGCGGGGAGGCCCATCAGGAGGGCAGGGCTCTGCCTGCTCACACTCATCCCCCTCACCAGCTGTGACTTAAGAGCTTAAGGAGGGGATGGGGCTCACCCCAAGCACTGCCTGCACCTCCAGGAAGGGGACACGTATCCCTCAACTGCCGCCCAGCCTCCCGGGGCTCCTCCCCGACCTCTTCCGCCCCCATGGGAGCAGCACAGGCTTGACGTGCAGCCCAGTGTGGGCTGCACTGAGGAGGATCTCCCCTAGGCTGGGCAAGGGCCTGAGAGTCTCCCCTGCGGTGGCGGGGGTGGGCGGGGGGCAGGCTCTCCGATACAGTATGTTTGGGCTTCCCATATGGCACCATGGTAAAGAACCTGCCTGTCAATGCAGGAGACATAAGAGATATGGGTTCGATCCCTGGGTTGGGAAGATCCCCTGGAGAAAGGCATGGCAACCCACTCCAGTATTCTTCCCTGGAGAATCCCATGAACACAAGAGGCTGGTGGGCTACAGTCCATAGCGTCGCAAAGAGTCAGACACAGCTGAAGCAACTTAGCACACACGCACACACACACTATGTTTGCCTTGTCCCCAAATGCCTGAGTTTCCTCTGCCATCTGTGACTCTCCTGTTCATCCTCAGAAACCCTCATCTTTCCAGGGAGGAAAAGGAGCCAAGCACTCCTGGGAACAGGGAGCCCTGGGTCCACACACCTGCCTCTGCATGGCCCCGCAGAGCCCCCTGGGTTCTCCTGGCCTGCTCAGGCACAGGAGATGCCCCCAGTGTTCTGGGAGACTTCGTCATTCATCAGAGATCTTTACTAAACACCTTCTCTGGGTCGGGTGAGGTCCCAAGCACTGGGGCTGCAGCCGGGAATAAGACAGGCACCCTCCCCGGACCCCCATCTGGTGGGAGACGCAGCGCACGAGCTGACCCACCAGCAGAGAGGAGTACAGACTGGTTAGTGCAGTGAGGGGCATGAGCAGAGGGATGAGGGAGAAAGCAGCTGGCAGGAGACAAGCTTTGATGCGTGCTCCCTGATGACCTAGAGAGATGAGATGGGAGGTGGGGGCGGGCAGGAAGGCTCACGAGGGAGGGGGCTTATATGTCTACTCACAGCTGGTTCACATTGTTGTACAGCAGAAACCAACACCACCTTTGTAAAGCAATTATTCTCCAAATAAAAATAAATTTATAAAAATATAGTGGATGCCAGGAGGGCATCTTTAAGCCAAAACAAGGATATAAGAGAGCCAGCCAACCGAGAAGCGAGAAAGAATGACCCCCCCACGTTCCCACCCCACCCCCCGCTGCAGGCTCGTGGAGGAGTTCATGCTTTTGGCCAACATGGCTGTGGCCCACAAGATCCACCGCGCCTTCCCCGAGCAAGCCCTGCTGCGACGGCACCCCCCACCCCAGACCAAGATGCTCAATGACCTGGTGGAATTCTGTGACCAGATGGGGCTGCCCATGGACTTCAGCTCTGCAGGGGCCCTCAACGTGAGTGCTGGGAACATGGGGGCTGGGGAGGCCCTGCTGGGGAAAGCAGGAGGCAAGCCAGGAAGCCAGGGTTCAGCAGCCAATTGCATCCCACCAGGGTCCCTTGCCCTTTAGCCTGGTCTCCCCCGCAAGGGAGACAGGAGGCCCTGGGGACAAGGCCTTCATCTTTCAGGGCCTGGCAGGGAGCCCAGGAGACTGAAGGGGTGCCCTCAGGTCTAGCTGTGGGCAGGGGTCCTGTGGGCAGGGATGGGCTGAGCTCAGGCTTTCTCAGGGCACTAGGGTTGGTGGAAACCAGAGGCTGTTTTTCATGGGGGGCTGTCAGATACTCCCTGCCAAGAACTGAGCGTCATGTGACTCAGGAGCCTCGGCCCTGATTCCACAGCAGGGGGACCAGCCCCATCTGCTCTGGGCCTGGGGTTCCTGAGGTCAGACAGGAAGCCAGTCTGTCCAGGCCAGCCAGCCAGATGTGGAAAGACTTCCCTTAAGCCAGGATCCTCGAGGCAGGCCTGGCCTGGGACACAGGCTGGGGGCTGCTGGCCATCCCCCATCCCGTCACCAAACCCCTGCAGGCCACCCGTGGCCATCTGAGCAGGGCTGGGGCCCTCGGCTGGTCTTTCCTCCCAGAGCCAGGTCTCAGGTGATCAGCGGGGGACAGGGCCCCCGAGCCTGTCTCCCCAGGCCTGACTGCATTTCATGTGGTTCTTCTAGAAAAGTCTGACCGAAATGTTCGGAGATGACAAGTACTCCCTGGCCCGGAAGGAGGTGCTCACCAACATGTGCTCCCGGCCCATGCAGGTAAGGCAGGACCAGTCCTCCGTCCACCCCACCTTCCACCCCCTCCAGCTGCCCCCCGGGAGCACACAGGACCTCTCCAGGCTTGGAGAACCTGAGGGGAGGTATGGGGAGAGGGGTGATGTGGGGAGGATGCCCTCTGGGAAGTATCCAGAACAGGTGGCCCCTGGGCTCCGTGCCACCTCCGGTTCCGACTTGCCGGCCTGTCCTGCTCAAGGGCCCCTGTCTGGGGCTCAGTTAGAGGAGCCAGCTGAGCCTCATTTCTCCCCGTGCCCAGCCCCTGGGGCTCTGTTTCCTGACAGCAGGAGGGGAGCCACCCCAGGCACCACCCCCCACCCCGCCAAGACTCCAGGGCCTGGTCCCCACAGATCAGACCAGCTTGGGCTCAAATGCAACCTGGTCAGCAACTCATGGGCAGATGGGGACCTGGAGCAGAAAGTGCATTGGTCTCCCCGAGTCCTCAGCCCCCACTGTGGCTTGGGGACCCCAGGCAGAGAAGTCTCCCTGCCCCAGATGATCACGAGAGGAGGAACCAGGTGTGGGGCTCTGTCTGCAGCTGGAAGACAGGCTGGCCACCCAGGAGGTAGACAGTGGGCTGGCTTCTGGCCACCAGTTTCAGCCTTCAAAGGCTGAGCTTGGAGGCCCAGGGGGCCGAGCATTTTGGGAAGGACCCCTACCCACCGGCCCCCAGTGCCCTGTCTGGTCAGCAAGAGCTGCCGGTGTGAACAGAAGCAGTGGTGGGCCCAGTTCAGCCTAGGGGTGCTGTCCAGAGGCTCCATCACTGGGCAGATCCAGTCTGGCCACAAGAACCTCAGCAGCTCACAGTTGACTTTTGAGGCCGCTGGCTCTGCCAGGAATGGGGCCATCAGGTCCATTTGGGTCTGGCTGCCGTAACCCTGCCCCCACTCACAAATGTCTGCCCCACACCAGCCACCATAAAGCACCCCCCCACCACCAATTGAGAGGGAGGGCGTGCATCTCTGGCCACTGGGCTTGACGCCACAAACAAGGCTGATGGGGACCCTATTTCCTCCACCAGCCTCTGGAAGTCACCCACCCCCAAGGTGAACCCAGCCTTGAAGCTCCAAGGGAAGGGGTCCCGTCCTCAGTCACCCAGAGCCTGACAAAGACCAGACTTACCCTGGCCTCGCCTGTAGTGACCTCAGAGACCAGCCTCTGCCTGGGATCTGATCTCAGGGATCTGATCTCAGAGAGACCAGGGTGCCTGGTCCCCTGCCTCTGCCCCATTTCTGGGTCCCCATCCATCCCACCCTGCCCAGAGACACCCCCACTGCCCAGGAAGGGGGCCGGGGCCCTCCGCCCTCCTCACCCAGCTCATCTGGGGACCTGGGCCACTGCTGAGGACAAAGGCCAAATGTGGCTCCTGAGGGAGGCAGCTCCCACCTCCCTCGTCGATTCACCCTGGACGTAACCAGGGCCCAGGGGGGACCAGAAGGGAAGCAGAGCCGGGCAGCAGAGCAGGTCAGCTCCAGCTGTGTCCTGGCTTCCAGGGCCTTCCATCACAGAGTAAGTGGAGCTGGCTGTGCGTTTGGCCCAACACGCAGGAGGGTGTGAGGGTGTGAGAGAGTGTGAGGGTGTGAGTGTGAGGCAAGGGAGGGAGCGAGTGAACACACGTGGGTGTGACTGAGGCCCTGGCCAAGAAGCCTGGTCACTGGCTCCCAGGCATCGTGGCATCTCCAGGGATGGTGGCCCAGGCTCTCAGCACAGCGGCCCCGTGGGAGCCGGGCTGTTTGCTGCTCCCCTAGCGACACTCAGCGTCTCCCCCTGAGCCTTGGTCCTAACTCCTGCCCTACAGGAGGCCCTTCTGACCTCAGCACTCGGGGTCTCGGTGTCAGGACAGGTCATCAGGGACAAGAAGGGCCGATGGGAGGCTGGCCGACCTCTGCCTCCCTTGGCTAACGAAAGGTCAAGCCTTGGGGGCACAGGGGTGCCAGGGTGCAGGCGTGGCCGTCATCAGGTCAGGAGTCAGGGCCAGAGGGCCGGAGGTTGGTCAGTCACAACCCAAGGCAGGGCCAGGGCCAGAGAGGACAAGCCCGGCACCTGTTTTGCTCTGGGTGGGGGCGTCCTGGACCTTTTCTCCTACCTCCCACTCTGGCCAGATGGGGTCATCGGGCTTGTGTCCTGATCAAGGACACTTCCGGCCCCTGGCCCGGCATGGGCATGGTTTCCCACATAGCCACCCCCAGCCCCATCTAGGGAGGGGCAACCAGAACTGTTTCTTCCTCCTGGGTCCTGGCAGTAACAGCCCCTAAAAGCCAGCAGTGTCCCCAAAGTCCTCTGACTTCAGCCCATGGTCCCCCTACGCTTCCCCCCACCTCCCCGAGGGCTGGCACGGCTGCTCCCCCAGGACTCTGAGAGAAGAGGCCTTTCAACATCTTAAGGGTTCCTAGCAAGAAGCACCAGAGAAGGCAATGACAACCCACTCCAGTACTCTTGCCTGGAAAATCCCATGGACAGAGGAGCCTGGTGGGCTGCAGTCCATGGGGTCGCAAAGAGTCGGACACGACCGGGTGACTTCCCTTTCACTTTTCACTTTCATGCATTGGAGAAGGAAATGGCAACCCACTCCAGTGTTCTTGCCTGGAGAATCCCAGGGATTGGGGAGCCTGGTGGGCTGCCATCTATGGGGTCGCACAGAGTCCAACACAACTGAAGCGACTTAGCAGCAGCAGCAGCAGCAAGAAGCACATGTCCTTCCCCTGCCACCCCCCACCCCAGTGACTCCACTTCCAATCCCCAGCAGAGGAGTCTGGGTAAGCCCCGCACTGGGCCTCAGCAGGAGAGGGGTGAGGGGCCCCATGACTCCAGTCAGCCCTATGTCAGCCCGAAGGACAACCACCACTACCCCACCCCCCGCCTCGCATGGAACAGCCCCTGGTCTCCCCAGGCCTCCCCAGCTTTGTTCAGCTGCCCACAGCCTGGCAGGTGGGCCCATGCCCCCAGTGCCCCGCCTGGTGAGTCTCTCAGGCTCGCCGAGTACACTGGACCCCAACCTAGTCTGGCCCGGCCCTGAGGTACCCCCCCATTCCTCCCCCTGCCCCCCAGATGGCCGCGTACTTCTGCTCAGGAGCTCTGCGGGACCCAGCCCAGTTCCGCCACTACGCCCTCAACGTGCCGCTCTACACGCACTTCACCTCCCCAATCCGCCGTTTCGCGGATGTCCTGGTTCACCGCCTTCTGGCCAGTGCGCTGGGTAAGGGGGCAGCCCATGGGGGGCAGAGCCTACCACGCCCAGAGTGGGTGCCTGGCGGCTAGAGGCCACACTGCCATCACTGGGGAGGCCTCGCTGGGTGGGGTGGGCACCCTGAGCCGCCGGGCAGCTTGTGCCCAGAACCTCTCCCTGTGAGCACATGCTCGGAGCCCCAGGGCCCTGACTGTGGCCACACCCATTTCTTGGCCCTCCCGAGCCCAGCACAGGCAGGCCTCACTCCGCCTGGGCCAGTGGCACCGTGCTGCCGCTCCCCGCGCCTTGACTGGCGCACACAGGGTGCCCACCAGTGAACCCCTGACCACGCTCTGCCCAGGCTACCGGGAGCTTCCAGACGTGGAGCCCGACACCCTGCAGAAGCAGGCTGACCACTGCAATGACCGCCGCATGGCGTCCAAGCGCGTGCAGGAGCTCAGCACCGGCCTCTTCTTTGCCATTCTGGTCAGGGTGAGGCCACCAGCCGTCCCCGCCCCTTTCCCTCCCTGCGCCCCACTACCCCACCTGGGCCTACAGAAGGAGTCCCCCTGGGATTCCGGCCCTTCAGCAGCTGGGGTGGGCCCCGGGGAAACGCCCCATTCCTTGGCCGAGCCCTGGCTGGAGCCCTGCCCCCACAGGAGAGTGGCCCCCTGGAGTCAGAAGCCATGGTGATGGGCGTCTTGAACCAAGCCTTCGACGTGCTGGTGCTGCGCTATGGGGTGCAGAAGCGCGTCTACTGTAACGTGAGTGCCGGGCTCCTGGGAATTCAGGATGCTCTGGGCCCCAGGGAGGAGTCGGGAGGCTCTGGGCTGATTCAGGATGCTCTGGGCCCCAGGGAGGAGTCGGGAGGCTCTGGGCCCCAGGGAGGAGTCGGGAGGCTCTGGGCTGATTCAGGATGCTCTGGGCCCCAGGGGAGTCGGGATGTTCTGGGCCCCAGGGGGGTCGGGATGGGCGGGCAGAGGGAGCACCAAGCTGTGTCCACTCAGCACACTTCCTTCCCACCTGCCTGTCCCTGTTCCCACTGGGGATCTACTTCGTTTTCCGCATCTGCTGCGGTCTTGGCCCAGGGACAGCCCTCGTTAGACTCGCGAGCAGGCAGGATGGGAGCCTAGGCCAGGAGCCCCTTCCCTGTGCACATGGGGTGGTGGCAGCGCACCCCTCACTCACCTGTGGTGGCACCAAGTGGGCCTGCTGAGACACCTAGCTGTCCTGCCTGGGGCCAGGGGGCCAGGTCAAAGGTCGGCCTTGGGCCTCTCTCCCAAGGACTCGAGCAACCAGAGACCAGGTCCGTCCCAAACCAGTATAGCTGGCAGGGAAGGCAGGTTTAGGAGAAATTTTTTTTTTAAAGAACATGGGAAAAGGAAAGATCAGAGAGAATGGCCCGAGGGCACGCTGGAGCTGTGTCTCCTGAAAAGAAGGAAGAGGCCAGCCTTTGTCTCCGTCCCGCCCTGGGGGCACTCTGTTTGAGGTTCTTGCTGAGGGTAGTTGGTGCCACCTGAGGAACCTGTTCTAGCTGACTTCTGCCCCGGCTGTGATGTCCTGACACCCAAAGCCCTTTGGGGAGTGCAGAGCCCAGCACAGAGTGTGAAATAAACACAGTATGGATAGAATGGACTAAAGCAGGGGAGACAGTATGGAGTCCAGCAGGAATCAAGTCGGGCTCCTGTTGGGAATTCCCCTGGCTGTCCAGTGGTTAGGGCTCTGCACCTTCATTGCTGAAGGCAAGGGTTCAATCCCCAGTCAGGGAACGAAGGTCCCACAAGCTGCACGATGCAGGCAGGATAAATGCTGGACTCTTGTCCTGAAGTTCATTGACACAATGGGATTCAGGTCTCGGTCATCTCTGCTCACAGCCCAGCCCCTTCTCTGTGCTAACAGACCCAGGCCGGGAGGGGTGGTGGCCCTCCAGCCCCAGGTGCCCGGTCCACCTGCACCTACGTGGAGAGTCCCTGATGAGACAGACAGGGCCACCACCTGCCCCAGTAACACACGGAGCCCCCAGCCCCTCCCTGCCCCCGCCCATCTGCGAAGGTGGCCTGTCTCAGCGGCCTCCCCAAAGCGGGCCAGAGGCAAGGGTTGGAGGGGTCCTCCCCCGTCAAAGGTCAAGCAGCCCAGAGCCAGGCGGCAGGGCGGGGAGCTCCATCACGGGTCAGTCAGAGGTGGGCCGAGGCGGGGACTGCTTCCAAGCACTGGGGGGAGGGGGGACCTTGCGGGGTCAGAGGCTAAGAGGTGGTGCCTGGAGCCTGAGTCCCGAGGCGCAGGCATGTGCAACGCCCCCGCCCCGACAGATGCTGCCCCTACGGTCCCACCATTTCCAGAAGGTGGGCAAGAAGCCGGAGCTCTCGCTCGTCTGGGAGCCCGAGGACTTGGGACAGGAGCCGGTGCAGCAGGTGAGCGAGGGCGGGGCCGCCTTCCCAGCTCCACGCTGCGCCCCCGTCCGCCCAGCTCTTCGGCAAGCCCCCTCCTGCCCCATGGGGTGTCCTCTTCAGGGCTCCCCTCCCAGGCCCCCCTGCCCCTACCCTGCACTCAGCTCCCCCCAACCCTGGGTGGGAACTCAGCTTCCCCACCTCCCCACCCTGTGGGCCCGGCCTCCTGGGATCGCCACTCTGGGGAGAGGCTGGGCCTCTGCCTGCCCCTCTAAAGCAGGGGGTCCTCAGCTTTGGGGTCCTTTTGAGACTCTGATGAACGCTGTGTAGACCTCCTACCCAGGAGGACAGATTTCACCTACAGTGGGCCTCACAGGCCAGACCCAGACAGTGAAGTTTTCTCCCTGGCGCTGAGCGGCCTCCACCAGGCATTGCACACAGCAGCATCGGGTTCCTTCCCTTCTCACCAGGACCCCACAGCCTCCTCAGTCCTTGAACAAGCACGGCTTACTGACGGGTCCGCGGAGGCTGAGACAGGCAGAGCCAGGGCCGCCGGGGCCCAGCTGGGTGGACTGGCAGAGCCGGGCTTTGCCTGAAGCCCCAGCCCCTGCTGTGCCCCTGACCGGGCCCTCCCCAGTCACCCTGCCGGGCCCTCCTCACCCTCAGGTCATCACCATCTTCAGCCTGGTGGAGGTGGTGCTGCAGGCAGAGGCCACCGCCCTCAAGTACAGCGCTGTCCTGAAGAGACCAGGCACTGAAGGCCTCCTGGACCCGCAGGACCAGCTGGGCTGTGGTGACCACAAGGAGGAGCAAGACTGAAGCCACCCGCCTGGCCGCACCCCTCTCCCTCCTGCCCCTCCGCCCCCGCTGGTTTTTAGGAATAGGACCTTTTGACACCAACGGGGATTTTTTTTTTTTAATTTGGTTTTTAACAACTCAGGGTTTTGTTTTTATTTTTTTCATCCTGTTATATTTCTGCAGTGCAGTTTTTAAGCTGGAGGGAGTAGAGGGTGGGGCTGGCCGGACGGAAGGCTGCCCAGAGCTAGACCCGGTCCTCCCGGAGGCCAGCCCACCTTCTGCCCGTTACCCACTGCCCGCCCCTGCCCAGGAAACCGGGGGTTTTCAGCAAATCAGTGTCGTGGAATAAAATCAAGTATGAAGTGTGTCTGGTGTGTGGGGCGGCTGGGTGCCCCTTAGACCCAGGATGTGGGGCCTGGCCCGGCTCCACCCCTCACAGCTCAGCCAGGGCAGCCACCCTCAGGAATCTCCCATCAGGTCCAGGAAGATTCACGGAGCTGGCCATGTGACAGATGGATGCCAGGGCCTCAGTCTGGCTGATTAGAAATGGAATTAGAATGCCAGATGGCAAGCGCACCTATCACCCTGAGCAGGTGGCTGTGTCCATCCCCACCCCCACTTCCTCTCGGCCTGCTGGCCCCCCTTGGCCTCAGGAGGGGGTCCAGGGTCCTATGACACCCCTACTGCCAAGGCCGGAGCTCTGGAAGGGAAATAGGTGAGGTCTGGTGGTTTGGTGATGGGTGAAGGGGTTTCTGCAGCCTGGGAAGCCTGACTGAGAGCCCGAGGGCGAGACGTCTCCACCTGCCCCCCACACCCCGCCCGGGGGGATCAGCCTCCTCTCCTCCAGCTGTCCCCAAGGGCCACCCACAGAGCCTGGGACCCCCGGGCAGAGGAGAGCCTCCTCAGAGGGACACCCTCAGGGCAGAGCTGGGTCAGCGTGCTGGGTGGACCCAGAGCAGCGTGGCCCCAGGCCGGACACCCTTCCTCACGGCCCCAGAGCCCTGGATCCCAGTGAAGTGTAGCCAGCTTGGTCAGCGGGGAAGGTGTTTGCTGCCTGGACTTGCCGGGGAGACAGACGCTGGCCTCGCCCCGATGGGCCCAGAGCCGAGGGACCCGTAGCAGCCCCAGCACCTCCTCCCATTTACAGAAGGGGAGCCGCCCCCAGAAAAGGGGCAGGTCTCCAGCCAGGCCCAGCGTTCAGCACCTGCCCGCCCCACACCCCCGGCCTGAGGGCCCAGAGGACATGGCCCAGTGCTCTTCTCGCCTGACTGCAGTCCTTCATCCACATCTGCTCAGACGGCAGGTGTCGTGGACACCATCCGAGTGCCATGCGCTAGGATACACGTCCACCAGTCCAATGAGAGAGCCGTTGTGGCCCCTCGCTTGGGGTTAGGGGGCTGTGGATAAAGGCGGTGATGAGACACAAAGCTTGTCAAAGAGACTTCCCTGGTGGTACAGTGGATAGGTACAGGTTCCTGGTCCAGGAAGATTCCGCACGCCACAGAGCAGCCAGGCCTGCCAGCCACAACTCCTGAGCCCACGGGCTGCAGCTCCTGAGGCCCGTGCACTCTGGGAATGGTGCTCCCAACACAGACTAGCCCTGCTCCCAGCAACTGGAGAGAGCCCTTGCAGCAACGAAGACCCAAGACGGCAAAAAAATACATCAGAAAGGAAGCCTGTCACTCCTTCAGCTGCCCCAGAGCTGCGTGTCTCCTCAGGGACCGACCTCCGGTCACTGTGGGCAGGGATGTGTAGATGCAAAGGGTGTCGCCGCGGGACAAGGTTCTAGTGAGGTTCAGAGGCTGAGGTGTGTGTTTCTAGCTGAGAAGGGGTGGTGCTCAGAAAAAGAAAGCGCTGGCCCCTGGCCCACGTGTGTGAAGGAGCTGAGACTCCAAGCTTTCTGACATGAGCCGTGAAGGGCAGAGGTCACCAGGGTCAGAAGGTGCCCAGAGGACGGGCAAGGAGACGCTGGTGAGGTAGGAACAGGTAGGTCCCCACGGGCCACCTATGCCAGCCCGAGAGCCTGACTCTGTGCTGAAGGCTGTCAGGGCCAGGGGAGGATCTCATCAGGGCCGTGAGGTGACGTGACCTTTGTCCTTCACTCGTTTGTCAGCAACCGTGAGAGCCTCCCTGTGCCTGCGTCCTCGGGGAGCGTGGGGTCGGGAGGGGAAGTCGAGTTTCTAGAGTGGCAGGTGGTGAGTGCGGTGTGGACGGCGGGGGAGGAAAGCCAGTGCTGAGGAGGGGGCACGTGTGGCTGAGATGCCCAGGAAACGCCCGTGGCCACTTGCGGGCACCCCTTAAGGCCGGAGTGGGCTTGGTCAGTGAAGGGGGCCTCTGGGGCTGTCTCCCCAGTGGACTCATCTCTTTGTGGGACCTGCTCCCCAGCTTCTAGCCCATTCCTCCCACCTCAGGTTCCTAGGAGCCACCATTCTGTACCATGACCTCTCTGATAGGACTCCAATGGAGTGGACGCCTGGCCCATTCTGGGGGTCTCTCCTAACTAGAATTGGGGGAAGGGGTCAGTCTCTCCCCAGGACGGTAGGCTGCAAGATACAGAAGCCTGGGTTTCCAGAAAGTCACTGCGAAAGAAGCAGCGGACACCAGGAGGAAGGGAAGCGGCTCAGAGAAGGGAGACCGAGAGCCGCGGAGGCACCGGGTTTCCTCCCCAGGAGACCCGGAGGACCGCCACGTGGGGGGCTTCTCTGCCTTCTGCTGGTTCACCCATCACCAGGAGCCTTCCCGTCAGTTCCCTTCCCCCGAAGCTGCTTCACATTGGGTTTTTTTCCTTCGCAATCAAAATAGGAATCTCCTTAAAGCCTCAGGATGTTACCAAAGGAAACTTGGCTCCCCTCCCCCAGTTCAGTTAGTTCAGTTCAGTCGCTCAGTTGTGTCAGACTCTCCAACCCCATGGGCTGCAGCACAACAGGCCTCCCTGTCCATCACCAACTCCCGGAGCTTACTCAAGCTCATGTCCATCGAGTCGGTGATGCCATCCAACCATCTCATCCTCTTGTCGTCCCCTTCTCCCGCTTTCAGTCTTTCCCAGCATCAGGGTCTTTTCAAATGAGTCAGTTCTTCGCATCAGGTGGCCAAAGTATTGGAACTTCAGCTTCAGCATCATTCCTTCCAATGGATATTCAGGACTGATTTCCTTTAGGATGGACTGGTTGGATCTTGCAGTCCACAGGACTCAAGAGTCTTCTCCAGTGCCACAGTTCAAAATCGTCACTTCTTCAACACTCAACTTTGTTTATACCAGCAAGCAGCAAAGCCAATCTACTGACATTGCTTGTGGGGAAGCAGAGTTTTTTGCAGGTGCCAAGCAAGGAGGAAGGGCAACTCATACTCAAAAGACCCAGACTCCATGATGGCTTTCAGGGGAGGTTTTAAAGGCAACATCAGGGGTGAGGGTCTGAGGTGCGAGATCCGCTCTCGGACCTTCTTCTGATTGGCTGGTGGTCCAGGTGCTGTTTTGGGAGTCTCGGTCATCAACCTCCTGGTTCCAGGCAGTCTGGGGTCTGACTGCTTGCAGTCAGCATGTGGTCACCATCCTCCACCTGGGCATGGGTGGGTAGCGAGTGGGCTTCATTCCTGCTGAACAACTCAGAGATTTGTGTCAGGTTGTTCAGGTATAACCTTGAGGAGGAGCTTGGTGTTCTGTGACTCTGTTGTTTAAGCTCGTCTTACTTTTATGTTTTTAAAATTTTATTTATTTTGCTGCACCAAGTCTTAGTGGTGGCATGAGGGAAAATCAGCTGAGGCATGTGGGATCTACTTCCCTGACTAGGGATCGAACTCCAGCCCTCTGCATTCAGAGCGTGGCGTCTTAACCACTGGACCACCAGGGAAGTCCCTAAGCACTTTCCTTGCTTGACTGCTTCCTCTGTTTCCACATTCCCTTGCCTGTCTAGTTAGTAACTGCTTGAGTCTGTTCTTTGGAATTCAAGGAAGGCCTAGAAGACTTTCCTCCTACACACAAGAAGTGGGGGACACAGTGGGGCTTTTGTACCCAGAAAGACTTCACAGAGTCCAGCTCAGTTTCAGTTCCCTGTTTCCTTTGATCCTCTGCAATCCTGAGGGGAACAGGGACAGAGCGAGAAAAGGAATAAAGGACTGGCGGGGAAGGTTCATCATAAACACGGCTGAGGAACTCGGTTTCCGGAGGCTGCCTGTTCTCACCCCACGTCCAGTCTAGCCACCCTGGCTAATGGGTCCCAGAGAAACCCAAGCTACTCCCTTCAGGTCCCACCCAAGTCGCAAATTTGTGATTGAACTAACTGTTGTTCTTCCTCAAAGCTGTTTTGGTTTGTGACACAACCATCAACTGCAGAATATCAATAAATGTAGTTTCACATTGAAAAATGGGGATTCCCTGGTGGCTTGGTGGTAAAGAGTCAGCCTGCCAATGCAGGAGACGCCAGTTTGATCCCTGGTCCAGGAAGATCCCACAAACCACAGAACCACTGAGTCCGTGCACGCGAACCACTGAGCCTGTGCTATAGAGAACGGAAGCCGAAACTGCGGAAGCCCGCTCCCCCTAGAGCCCGTCCTCCGCAACAAGAGAAGCCTGCGATGAGAAACCCATGCATGTCAACGAGAGAGCTGCCTCTGCTTGTCACGACTAGAGAAGAAGCTGGCAACAACGAAGACCCAACACAGCCAAGAATAAGTAAATGTTTAAATTGAAAGATGAAAAATATATAATTTAGAAACAGTGGTAAATATCAAAATTAAAACCCAACAGAGGGGAAAACGGTTGCCTCAGAGATGGGAAAAGGCGGGGGGCAGACAGGAACCTGATGCTTTGCTTTATTGTAACAGACCTTGTGGAGCTTTGTGATATGTCAAACTGCATTAATGTATAACTTGGATAAAAATTAAAGCTAAAACTCAATTTTTTTTTTCCTTTTTTGGGTTTCTTTTTCCTTAGCAGAAATGGGCCTACAGTGGGTTTAAAAGGTTTCTTGTACACTTGTACACTTGGGTTTAAAAGGTTTCTTGTGCACTTGTACACTCAGCAAGGGGTGTATTAAACAGTCCATTATCCCAGTAGCCAAGATAAAATTCTCGCTGACAGGAGAGCTGGTATCGCCACTTGGCTAAAATGCTGCCTAAGGTCTTTCTTTTAAAGATTCAGGTAACAGTCTGGGTGGTGACGAGGCCCGGTTGCCTCACTGGCGCCCCTAGGAGCCTTGTTTACTCTGTGTCTGAGCCCAGGCCAGGGCGGTCCCTCAGGCGAGGCTGCCGGCCCAGGGGTGGCAGTCCCACAGAAGAGCTGTGCCTCGGGGGGCCCTGGCTGGAGGAGTTGGTGGGTCAGAGTCATGGACTTCAGGGTTAAATGGCGTGGGGGGCAGGTGGGTGTGGAAGCAGATTGAATGGAAGGAGGAAGGTGCCTCCCACTACAACTCCTACCACACTGCCACCCCCAGAGGGGAGCCTGCTTCCGCCAACTGCCTGGCCGAGCCTCCCTTCCGCCCAGGCCTTAGCTGCACCCCAGCCTGTGGCAGGCTGAGCCCGAGCTCGGTACTGAGATGGGGCTCCACGGTCATCGAGAGTCCTCCCCAGGGACTTCCCTGGTGGTCCAGTGGCTGGCTCCATGCTCCCAATGGAGGGGGTCTGGGTTCAATCCCTGGTCAAGGAACTAGATCCCATGTGCTGCAACCAAGAATTTGCATGTGGCAGCTAAAGATCCTGCATGCTACATCTAACACCCGGCACAGCCAAAAAAAAAAGAATCCTCCCTAGGAACTGGGGAGAGGGGCTGTCCTGGTCTGTCTCCTGCCTTTGGGGTGGGGTGGTCCCCTTTCCTCTCCCCACTCCAGGCACCTGAGCCAAGTTCCTCTGTGGAAGAGAAATGCCTGGATGTTTCTCCCTGCTTAGGAGGAATGAGCCAGAGGGAAACTGTTTACACAGACCTTGATTAAGAATTGTAAAACATTTGTTTTCTGGAAATGAGCCGCTTCATTTAATATTTGGCCACTTGTGTGTGGCTTTCTATGGGCTTCCCAGGTGATAAAGTTGTAAAGATCCTGCCAATGCAGGAGATGCAAGAGACGGGTTCAATCCCTGGGTCAGGAAGATCCCCCGGAGAAGGGGATGGCAACCCACTTCAGTATTCTTGCCTGGGAAATCCCATGGACAGAGGAGCCTGGTGGGCTACAATCCATGAGGTCCCAGAGTCAGATGCGACTGCGGATGCACACACTTGGCTTTCAGACACTCAGCTTACACTCAGCTTACCTTCAGAATATCAAGTCTTGCCTTCAGGTTAGGGTTTCACCCCTTCCCCACCTCCAGAACTGCCTCTGCACCAGGCCCACACTAACAGCCCTGTGACACAGGTACTGTTATTTTTCCCATTTTGCACATGAAGGCATTAAGACTTGAAGAGGTTAAGTGACAAAGAATATCTGTAATAATTGGTGGATGTTGAATGAGCTCAGGCCCAAAATCTACTGATTTCTTTCAAATCAATATTTCTCAAAGCTATAGCTGTTCATATGTCACTTTGGGGGGGCCATACTACATGGATCATGGGATCTTTGTTCCCCAACCAGGAATCAAACCTGAGCCCTAGCAGTGAAAGGGCCAAGTCCTAACCACTGGACCACTAGGGAATTCCTCACTTATCACCTTAATGAGTGTTTGCCATGGCCACAAGCTACTTGTACTATTCCTAATTTAATTTTTAATTAAATTCTGCTTGTTTTTTAATTGAAGTATTGTTGATGTGGGCTTCCCTGGTGTTTCAGACAGTAAAGAATCCACCTGCAATGCAGAAGACCTGGTGATCCCTGGGTTGGAAAGATCCCCTGGAGAAGGGAATGGCTACCCACTCCAGTATTCTTGCCTGGAGAATTTCATGGACAGAGGAGCCTGGTGGGCTACAGTCCATGGAATCACAGAGTCAGTGCTGTGTTTCAGGTATAAAAGCCATTCTGTTATTTATATATATATATCATATTTTACATAACTATATATTCTTTTTCAGATTTGTTTCTGTTATAGGTTATTATAAGATTGACTATAATTCCCTGTGCTATACAGTAAGCCCTTGTTGTTTATCTATTTTATATATAACAGTGTGTATATATTAACCCTAACCTAATTTATCCCTCCCCCTCACTTTCCCCTTTGGTAACCAAAGTTTACTTTCTATGTCTGTAGTCTGTTTCTCTTAAATAAGTTCATTTGTAGCTTTTTTTTTAGTTTCCACGTATCAGTTCAGTTCAGTCACTCAGTCTCATAAGGGTGGTGTCATCTGCATATCTGAGGTTATTGATATTTCTCCCAGCAATCTTGATTCCAGCTTGTGTTTCTTCCAGTCCAGCGTTTCTCATGATGTACTCTGCATATAAGTTAAATAAGCAGGGTGACAATACACAGCCTTGACGTACTCCTTTTCCTATTTGGAACCAGTCTGTTGTTCCATGTCCAGTTCTAACTGTTGCTTCCTGACCTGCATACAGATTTCTCAAGAGGCAGGTTAGGTGGTCTGGTATTTCCATCTCTTTCAGAATTTTCCACAGTTTATTGTGATCCATACAGTCAAAGCAAACCTCTAGAAATCAGAAATGGAAATACAGTCCATAATGGCCTAAAACTGAGCCCAGTTAACTCTATCAGGTAGAACTTGAAACCAAAGGGGGAAAAAGGAAACGAGGCCTTTTAAAATACAAACTACTCCATCATCCAAAATCTAATTTACAGCCTCTTTAAGGATATGTCAGTTCAGTTCAGTTCAGTCGCTCAGTCGTGTCTGACTCTTTGCGACCCCATGAACTGCAGCACGCCAGGCCTCCCTGTCCATCACCAAATCCCAGAGTTCACCCAAACTCATGTCCATCAAGTCTGTGATGCCATCCAGCCATCTCATCCTCTGTCGTCCCCTTCTCCTCCTGCCCCCAATCCCTCCCAACATCAGAGTCTCTTCCAATGAGTCAACTCTTCGAATGACGTGGCCGAAGTATTGGAGTTTCAGCTTTAGCATCAGTCCTTCCAAAGAACACCCAGGACTGATCTCCTTTAGAATGGACTGGTTGGATCTCCTTGCAGTCCAAGGGACTCTCAGGAGTCTTCTCCAACACTACAGTTCAAAAGCATCAATTTTTCAGTGCTCAGCTTTCTTCACAGTCCAACTCTCACATCCATACATGACCACAGGAAAAACCATAGTCTTGACTAGACAGACCTTCATTAGCAAAGTAATGTCTCTGCTTTTCAATATGGACTGTAAAATCCCAAGCTAAGGTATTAATATGATGGCCCACCAGCATCCTGGGGTGTCTGACAGAAACATGTAAATTCCCCTTAGAGGGGCAGATTTCAACTATGATGCATAGGCCTGTTGGAGATATATACAGGCTGAACATGAACACACTAATCAAAGTTTATATAACACACAAAGAAACAAATATCCAGGAGGCAGACTTGTGGGATAAATAACATATAATGAGTATGCTTAAAATGTTTAAAGAAAAATGAGCCCCACTTTGGTTAAACAAGACTCAGCAAATTTGTGGCAAAAATCTGAACTATATTATATCCAAGGCTAGCTACATAATTTGCATGGTCCAGTGCAAAATGAAAATGCAGGGCTCCCTGTTCAGAAAAGCAGTAAAAAAGTGTCATTAAAAGCACTAAAGTAAAAAGGGTTTTCTTTAAAAACATTTTGTTACTTGTAAAACATAATGGGAATAATGATGTCTGAGTAACAACTTAAACTAACAAACTGATAATATATTGGTGTCAGAATATTAAGTAAATAACAATACTTTATTCATGTGATATCTTGATTAATCATAAAAGTTTTCTGACTTGATTTTCTGTAAATGTATTAAGTCAGCAAAAATTATACTTTTAGAAATTTCATTTTCTATCAATGAAAGATTGCAAATAATTCTTGAATATTCAATTTTAAGAAGCATTTTTCTATTAATGCAAGTGTTACTGGAGCTGTCAATAGTATGTTATGTAGTGGCAACATTGGAATAAATAATTTAGAGCTGATTATTCTTAAAGAACAATTCTTTAGAAAAGATTTAACT
>SJYT01037839.1:188442-303838 GCA_006410635.1 Cephalophus harveyi | reverse complement strand
GGCAATCTTGATTCCAGCTTGTGTTTCTTCCAGTCCAGCATTTCTCATGATGTACTCTGCATATAAGTTAAATAAGCAGGGTGACAATATACAGCCTTGATGGACTCCTTTTCCTATTTGGAACCAGTCTGTTGTTCCATGTCCAGTTCTAACTGTTGCTTCCTGACCTGCATACAGGTTTCTCAAGAGGCAGGTTAGGTGGTCTGGTATTCCCATCTCTTTCAGAATTTTCCACAGTTTATTGTGATCCACACAGTCAAAGGCTTTGGCATAGTCAATAAAGCAGAAGTAGATGTTTTTCTGGAACTCTCTTGCTTTTTCCATGATCCAGCAGATGTTGGCAATTTGATCTCTGGTTCCTCTGCCTTTTCTAAAGCCAGCTATTCCCAAAGATTTCTGATGAGCAGGGTCGGGGATTGCACATGGCTCTCGTGCAATTCTTACACATGGGTACAAGAATTTCGTTGACCTCATGGAGAAAGAGTCTGGAAGTGGATTCAGGCTGTGGATTGTGCAATACTTTGTATGTCAGCAGATGGGATTTCGAATTCTTCAGTATGATTTCTGTAACTATTTTTTTCTGTGGCTTATGTATATATTTAGCTTTTCTGGTGGTTCAGAGGTTAAAGCATCTGCCTGGATTGCGGGAGACCCGGGTTCGATCCCTGGGTTGGGAAGATCCCCTGGAGAAGGACATGGCAACCCACTCCAGTACTCTTGCCTGGAGAATCCCATAGAGGGAGGAGCCTGGTAGGCTACAGTACATGGAGTCACAAAGAGTCAGACATGCCTGAGCGACATACACACAAATATATATATTTACCTGCTACATTGTATAATGCATCATCATTATGAAATGCCATCAGAATTATTGCTACTGTTACAATATTATATGTATTACATGGGTGTTATTATTAATGTGATATTACATGTCCTATATGTCTATTTCACATGCATGTCTATATGCATAAATATGCTTATTTACACACATGCATAAATCATTGCTGCTCTGAACATTATGCATTATTTAAACTGAAAAGAGGAAGCACACTCTTAAAATAGACTTTACTATGCTTGTTTTACAAATCTGAAAACTGGCAATCAGAAACATTGTCACAGTCTAACGTAACAGAATTATGGTTTGTTTGCCAGTCTGTGATGACTGAATCTATGCTTCTATGAAGTAAAACTTCCATGATAGACATTGACTAGGGTAAAGGAGTTTCTCTTATTCAGATTATTCTGGTGGCTAAAAACTAATTTCATGAGTTATAGCCAGGATCTCTCTTTTTCAGAACAAACACATACTTTCTCTAACAATAGATTCATAAAATTGTCATGATAACCAGAATTTAATAACCATTATAGTGAGGAACACTGGCAGAATCAAATGCGAATCCACGTTTAGCTGGTGGATGCTTTCCTGAAGTCAAAACTTTTCTGAATATCATTCTTCTCTTGGAATACAAACTTCTCTGAATTCAGTTATCCTGGAAATTCTTGTCAAATATGTGAAGATATGACAACTTACTCAATAATTTTTATGAAGTCTTGACTTCAGTAATCAGTATGATCATTTTTATAAAGAGTGAAAGAATTAAGTTTGTTTTGAACTGGTATTAATTTGAAGAGTCTACAAAGGAGAGGTGATCGTTATTGAGTTTCAACTGTGATATCAGTATCATCAAAGGGAAAAAAATGAAATAATACATGGGTTCAAACCATGGATCAATCACTTCCTGCCTGTGTAATCATCAATGAAGTATCTATAGACCGGATTTCAGTTTCTGCATCTATAAATGCAGTATTTTAAGGATTAGGGAGACTAGCCATACATTTGGCACTCAACATATTAGAAAAAATATGTTTTAGAGCACAGGTTTTGGCATCAGCTGGCCCTGGGTGATGGGTCGTATAACCTTGAACGTATATAACAATCTCTGAAAGACTAAAACAGAGACTATAACATATTTAATTCATAGTGTGGTTGTGAAAAATGGAGGAGATATTACATAAAAACTTATTTTCTTAGTTTCAGTACTGGTAACGATCACAGATCCTAATAACTGATGTATGTGTGTGCTCGTGTGTGCTCAGTCATGTCTGACTCTTTGCAGCCCTCTGGGCTATAATCCACCAGGCTCCTCTGTCCATGGAATTTTCCAAGCAGCACTTTTGGAGTGGGCTGCCATTTCCTATTCCAGGGCATCTTCTCGACCTTGGGATTGAACCTGTTATAGACTGATTCTTTACCACGAGCACCACCTGGAAAATAACCAATAATGAAGAATGATTACTATGAGTGCTATTGTTCTGACAAAAAGGACTTATTATGATCATGACATTTTGATTATTTGAAATTATAATTTAAAATATTGGTTTGCAATTTTGAAAACAGTATTCATATTTGAAGTGAAAGCAACACATGGAGCACTAAGCAAGAGAGTTCCAAAAAAACATCTATTTCTGCTTTAATGACTATGCCAAAGCCTTTGACTGTGTGTATCACAATAAACTGTAGAGAATTCTGAAAGAGATGGGAATACAAGAGCACCTGACCTGCCTCTTGAGAAACCTATATGCAGGTCAGGAGGCAACAGTTAGAACTGGACATAGAACATCAGACTGGTTCCAAATAGGAAAAGGAGTACATCAAGGCTGTATATTGTCACCCTGCTTATTTAACTTATATGCAGAGTACATCATGAGAAACGCTGGACTGGAAGAAGCACAAGATGAAATCAAGATTGCCGGGAGAAGTATCAATAACCTCAGATATGCAGATGACACCACCCTTATGGCAGAAAGTGAAGAGGAGCTAAAAAGCCTCTTGATGGAAGTGAAAGAGGAGAGCAAAAAAGTTGGCTTAAAGCTCAACATTCAGAAAACAAAGATCATGGCATCTGGTCCCATCACTTCATGGGAAATAGATGAGGAAACAGTGGAAACAGTATCAGATTTTATTTTTGGGGGCTCCAAAATCACTGCAGATGGTGACTGCAGCCATGAAATTAAAAGACACTTACTCCTTGGAATAAAAGTTATGACCAGCCTAGATGGCATATTCAAAAGCAGAGACATTACTTTGCCAACTAAGGTCTGTCTAGTCAAGGCTATGGTTTTTCCTGTGGTCATGTATGGATGTGAGAGTTGGACTGTGAAGAAGGCTGAGCGCCGAAGAATTGATGCTTTTAAGCTGTGGTGTTGGAGAAGACGCTCAAGAATCCCTTGGACTGCAAGGAGATCCAACCAGTCCATTCTGAAGGAGATCAGCCCTGGGATTTCTTTGGAAGGAATGATGCTAAAGCTGAAACTCCAATACTTTGGCCACCTCATGCAAAGAGTAGACTCATTGGAAAAGACTCTGATGCTGGGAGGGATTGGGGACAGGAGGAGAAGGGGATAACAGGGATGAGATGGCTGGATGGCATCACGGACTCAATGGACGTGAGTCTTTGTGAACTCTGGGAGTTTGTGATGGACAGGGAGGCCTGGTGTGCTGCGATTCATGGGGTCGCAAAGAGTCGGACACGACTGAGTGAATGAACTGAACTGAACTGAACTGAGAATTAGGTGCCAGGAACAGAATTCCCCTAAGTGGTAACAGTCATTTTGAAAATTCTTTCAGTTTCTTTTTAAGATGTGGACAGATTAAAGTTGCCCAACCAGGTTATTACCAATAAATTTTTCCAATATGATATAATTAAACAGTAAGAGTGAGGGTAATAAAAATTTCTTAGTGTTATTTCTAAAGTTCAGGAAAATCAATATCCCAAATCCACATTTTGGCCATTGCTTATGAAAGTTAAGAAAAGAGATCTATTTTCCCTTCTAGTTGTAAACACGAGAACACATATTCCGTTACATAAAGTTTCAATGTCTAAACATACAGCTTAAACTATGCATTTGAATCAATTTATAATGATTAAGAGTTTGAAGAGGAAGCAATGTCTTTCTGGTGTCATTTTCCTTAAAATATTAGTCTATTTTATTATGTAATCATAACCATAAGTTGTTTCATTTTCAGGGTAAAATAGCAAGTATTATTTTATTCCTTGTGTGAGGGTTCTCCAAGTTTATTTATTCTTGTCCTAACTCTTGCCCTAATGAATGCATTATCTGTTCCTGCCTAATCCTGCTACACAGGAATGGTAAGGGAAATCCGGCATGAGTGCCTTTTGACCTTAATCTTAAGTGCATTGCAGCGTTCCTGAAAGTCAAGCCAGCGTGCCTTTCACTTCTCCATTCCTGAAATCTCATATTTAGAGTGTCTGCGCTTGTCTGCTTTATTTGCCTCAGGACAGAAATCCTGACCTTCTGGGCCATTCACTCTACCATGCACCTTTACAGTTCTTGAAAGCTAGTTTATCTGGGGAAAAATAAAATAGAACAAGAAAAATGAGGACTCAGATTATTTTTAAAATGAAGGAAAGGGATATGATAAGATCAATCATTTAAAATACCTTTGAATTACTTCATGTAAATATAAATCTCTCTACATGTATTGCTTTTAATATATATTTAACCTTTTATGTATATATAACCTTTAATATATATTTATATTGGTTGGCCAAACTGTTCATTTTTTTATTTTTTTCTGTAAGATGGCTTAAGTAGCTCTTAATTGTCTTTAACTTCATTCAAAGCCATTTTGTTAGGTTGTATTGTGACAACTCTTATAGCATTCCTTTAAAGGAACTTATTAAAATTGATGAATTTTTGTTTAGCTATTTTAATATTTAAGATGGAAGCAAAAGCAACATTTGCAGCATGCGATGCTTTATTATTTCAAGAAAGGTAAAAACACAACTGAAATACACACAAAAAAGACTTGTGCAGTGTATGCACAGAAGGTGCTGTGATTGACCAAAAGTGTCAAAAGTGCTTTGTGAAGTTTGTGCTGGAGGTTTCTCACTGGATGATGCTCTGTCGTCAAGTAGACCAGTTGAAGCTGATAGTAATCAAATCAAGACATTGATGGAGAAAAATCAATGCTATACCATGCTTGAGATACCTGACAGACTCAAAATATCCACATCAAGAGTTGAAAAACATTTGTACCAGTTTGGTTATATTAAACACTTTGAAGTTTGGGTTCCTCATAAGCTAAGTGGAAAAAAAAAATCATCTTGACCATATTTCCACATGCAGTTCTCTATTTAAATGTAATGAAAATGTTCCATTTCTAAAACAACTTGTGACAGGGGATGAAAAGTAGAAACTGTACAATAATGTGGAATGGAAAAAATATTTCAGTTCAGTTCAGTTCAGTCGCTCAGTCGTGTCCGACTCTTTGCGACCCCATGAATCGCAGCACGCCAGGCCTCCCTGTTCATCACCATCTCCCGGAGTTCACTCAGACTCATGTCCATCGAGTCCGTGATGCCATCCAGCCATCTCATCCTCGGTCGTCCCCTTCTCCTCCTGCCCCCAATCCCTCCCAGCATCACAGTCTTTTCCAATGAGTCAACTCTTCGCATGAGGTGGCCAAAGTACTGGAGTTTCAGTTTCAGCATCATTCCTTCCAAAGAAATCCCAGGGCTGATCTCCTTCAGAATGGACTGGTTGGATGTCCTTGCAGTCCAAGGGACTCTCAAGAGTCTTCTCCAACACCACAATTCAAAAAGATCAATTCTTCAGTGCTCAGCCTTCTTCACAGTCCAACTCTCACATCCACACATGACCACAGGAAAAACCATAGCCGTGACTAGACGGACCTTAGTCGGCAAAGTAATGTCTCTGCTTTTGAAAATACTCTCTAGGTTGGTCATAACTTTTCTTCCAAGGAAAAAATTGTGGGGCATGGAAAATGAACCACCAACCGGAACAAAGGCCAGTCTTCAGCCAAAGAAGAAGTAGGACTGGAAGAGAGTCTTCTATTATGAGGTTCTGGAAAACAAACAATTAATTCTGACAAATACTCCTCCCAGCTAGACCAACTGAAGGCAGCACTTGAAAAAAAGTGTCTGGAATAAGTAAACAGAAAATGCATAATCTTCCACCAGGATAGCACAAGACCAAATATTTCTTTGATGACCAGGCAAAAACTGTTACTCTTGGCTGGGATGTTCTGATTCCTCTGCCATATTCACCAAATGTTACTTCTCCAGATGTTCATTTATTTTGGTCTTTACAAAATTCTCTAATGAAAAAACTTTCAGTTCCCTGGAAGGTTGTAAAAGGCACCTGGGATAGTTCCTTGCTCAAAAGGATAAAAAGTTTTGGGAAGATGAGATTACAAATTTGCCTGAAAAATGGCAAAATATAGTGGAACTAAATGATGAAGATGTTGTTCAATAAAGTTTTTAGTGAAAATGAAAAATGAGTCTTTTATTTTTACTTAAAAAATTGAAGGAAAAATTTGACCAGGGTATACTTCTGTCATCAAGTTATACTATTTCTGTTGTTTTTTGTTGTTGTTGTTTAGTTGCTAAGTTGTATCTGACTCTTTGCAACCCTATAGACTGCAGCACACCAGGCTTCTCTGTCCTTCACCAGCTCCCAGAGTTTGCTCAAATTCATGTCCATTGCCAAGGACATTTGCTCATGTCCATTAAGTTGTTTTGTAACCATCTTATCCTCTGTCCAACCTTCTTTCCAATCATCTTATCCTCTCTCTCCCTCTTCTCTTCCTCCCCTCAATAATTATATAGCCCTTTATGTATATTTCAGTTTGATAATGTGTTATAAGAGCTATTTTATGCAGTGAATCAAATTTGCAATTCTTATTTATAGAGGTGCAGGTTTCTTTTATCTTCAGAGGCACAGAAATTGGCATTTTATAAAAGATCACTTTTTAAAAGGTACTGTAATTTAGCACAAAATTGCCAAAAATTTCTAATTGTTCTTCAAATATTTTTAGCTCTTTCTACTTAAATGATAATATCCTTGCAGACTTTGGTCACAGAGAAGGGATTAAAAGAGAATCCTGTCTTCAAGGAGCTTGCAATCTAATACAAAAGAGAATAAGAAACAAGGAAAATTAATACTTTTAATATGATAATTGCTTTAATAAAGTTGTATTGCCTGTAGTAAAGTTGTAGTTTTGAAGAAGAATATGTGGAAATATGAAGTTGCATGTCACCTGTGTGACTTCCCAGGTGGTTCAGTGGTGAAGAATCTCCCTGCCAAAGCAGGAGACACGGGTTCCATCTCTCTGGGTCAGGAAGATCCCCTGGAGGAGGAAATGGCCACCTACTCCAGCATTCTTGCCTGGGAAATCCTATGGATAAGAGAATAGTGTATGGCAAATTCAAATTTTAATTTTTGTAACATTCTGGATTTTTAAACAAATATTTTCCATCAAAGGTTAGTTAACTTTGTGGATGTGAAACCTGCAGATTTCGAAAGCCAACTCTACTCTCAACATTTCCTCAGCTGAACTCCACATGGGGCACTAGTGACCCTTTTTAAAGATAAGGCCCCAAACAGAAAATGTCCATGTCTTCTCAGTGGCCCAAATAAAGATGCCCCAGAAGAAGGACATAAATGTGAAAGGAAAAAATGAACTGCTCGAGAAAAGTATTTTAAAAGAAGTTTTCTACTCTAATCAAAACAGACATGTGGGTTGGAATATCAAAGTATGGGAGGAAGAGGATGGATAGAGGGCCTCTCCTCAAGAAGCTTTTCTTCTTATTTTCAGTCCAGTCATGAAGTTTCCAGCATTTGGATCAACACCATACCAACACAGGTATCTTGATTCACCATCCACATATACATGATCAGAACTTAAAAGAAGCTCAGAAACTCAAAATCATTTGGACTACTGGAATCCTAATACATGGTACTTGAAGCTAAAATCATAGTTTTTAAACTTTGGCTATTGGCCAAATTAGGATTAGTGTGGGATTGCCGGGAGAAATATCAATAACCTCAGATATGCAGATGACAATACTCTTAAGGCAGAAAGTGAAGAAAACCTAAACAACTTCTTGATGAAAGTGAAAGAGGAGAGTGAAAAAGTTGGCTACTGGATGCTTGGGGCTGGTGCACTGAGACGACCCAGAGGGATGGTACGGGGAGGGAGGAGGGAGGGGGGTTCAGGATGGGGAACACGTGTATACCTGTGACTGATTCATGTTGATGTATGGGAAAACATATACGATATTGTAAAGTAATCAACCTCCAATTGCAATAAATAAATTTATATTAAAAAAAAAAGAAAAAGAAAAAGTTGGCTTAAAGCTCAACATTCAGAAAACTAAGATTATGGCATCCAGTCCCATCACTTCATGGCAAATAGATGGGAAAACAGTGGAAACAGTGACAGACTTTATTTTTTGCTCTCCAAAATGACTGCAGATGGTGACTGCAGCCATGAAATTAAAAGACGCTTACTCCTTGGAAGGAAACTTATGACCAACCTAGATAGCATATTGAAAAGCAGAGACGCTACTTTGTCAACAAAGGTCCATCTAGTCAAGGCGTCATGTATGGATGTGAGAGTTGGGCTATAAAGAAACCTGAGGGCAGAAGAATGGATGCTTTTGAACTGTGTTGTTGGAGAAGACTCTTGAGTGTCCCCTGGACTGCAAAGAGATCCAACCTAGTGTATCTTTCCTTTAGTCCATCCTAAAGGAAATCAGTCCTGAATGTTCATTGGAAGGAGAGATGCTGAAGCTGAAACTCCAATACTTTGGCCACCTGATGCGAAAAACTGACTCATTTGAAAAGTCCCTGGTTCTGGGATAGATTGAAGGCAGGAAGAGAAGTGGATGACAGAGAATGAGATAGTTGGATGGTATCACTGACTCAATCGACATGAGTTTGAGGCCTCCTGCGCTGCAGTCCATGGGGTTGCAGAGTCAGACACGACTGAGCAACAGAACTGAATTGAACTGAACTGACTGTGGCTCATCAGCAAGGTTTCAGAAGGAGTGAATTTACATACAAAGCACAGACAGACTCAGACTTACAGAACAAGCTTATGGTTACTGGGGGAAAGGATAGAGGGGAGGGATAGGTTTGGGAGTTTGGGGCTGAGATGTATACACTGCTATATTTAAAATAGATAACCAACAAAGACCTATTTTATAGCACAGGAAACTCTGCTCAATACTCTTCAATAATCTAAATGGGAAACAAATTTGAAAAATAATAGGTACATGGATATGTACAACTGAATCACTTTGCTGTATGTCTGAGACTAAAACAACTTTGTTAATCAACTATATTCCAATATAAAATAAAAATTAAAAAAAAATGTTTCTTCATGTCTGGGCAAAATGTAAAGAAAAACAAACATGTGAGTACTTGTAGTGAAGGGGGGAAATTTTAAAGCAAGAAAACAGTAGCAGCGACAGTTTTCGAGAAGGAAATAATCTCAAAAATATTTAGTATCTTGGCAGGTCTTGAACAAGTAAATACACAGATTTAAGTTAACTCCCTAAAGATTATCATTGGAAAGGTGAGTCTCATTCACAGTCCAATGGGCTAAACATGTAGTTGAATGAATAGAAAAGCAGGTATAAGAAAAGTCTTAATTACTTTTAGATGTTATCATACTGCAAACACACCAGCTCCGTCATACAGGGTTTCATGAGTCCACAAAACAAAGTCAGGACTATTATAGCACACAGAGTCTTCATCATCTGGATCCTGGCCGTCCTCCCAACCTCTGGTTTCCTTATCCCCTCTATACTCACGCAGCAGATTTCTATTAGGATGATATCCTTGAAATCCCCAAATCAGTCGTGCTTTGTCATACTTCCCACCTTTAATATGTTCTCTGCTTTACCAGGAATGAACATCACATTAGAAATAATACTTCCCAACACCTTTGCGATGCTTAGCACAATGAAAGACTTCCATAAACATTTATGAAATGTAAACAATGAAATTTGCAAACAAGTGTTAGATTGGTTTTTAATGAATTTGAACTCACTATTCAAGGTTGTTGAAATATGCTAAATGTAAATAATCCCTGAATTTGCAGTGATGACGCCCTCCTGCGCTGTCCTGTTTTCATCAGACACAGCTTTTATTCTCACTGGGTGTCTAGTAAGACGATGGCTCAGGAGACAGGGCCTGACGTGAAATGCAATTGTTCCTGATAAATTTTGAGACCGAGTTTACATTTGGAATGAAGTCAAAGTATGTTGCTTTTCCTACCTTAGAGCCTGAAAATCTCAATTTAACTTCTCTGTTCCAATTACCTATGCTCATTGTCTGTTCTGATATTGCTGTGGATTTTAAAAATTGTCTTGATTGTAATAATGCTAATAGCTTACAGTTACTAGAGTTTTACAGTATGCCAGACACTGGCATACACTATCTCACTGAATAATTGAAAAAAAAATCCCATTAATTAGATTCCAATAATGCACACATTATAAATGAGGAGTTTAAGGCAAGAGATTTGAGATACATTGCCAAAGGGCACACGGCTTATAAATGATGGAGCCAGGATTTTAAAACTTGAAGAGCCCAGCGTCTCAATACTATCATGTTTCCATGTTTCTACCACATTAACATATATTTCCCACTGTGTTCTAGGCACAGAATTTGTAATTTGTATTAACAGTATCTCATAAATTAATCAGTAATCTGTATTAACCTTATCTCAGTCAAAATTTACTAGAATGTTGTTTTCTACATAGATATCAACAGCGTAACTTGGATAAATGGAGACCCTTGCCCTAGTTGTGAAATTAGTTAATTGTAAAACCTAAGCTTCAAATCCAGGTGCTTTAATTTAGAAAAAGTAAATAATGAAATGATTATGCTTTGGAAGAAAGAGCAAGTTATTTCATAAATGGTTTGCAATAAGACAGTATGTGGGGACACACAAGTAATAACAAGGAAAAAATGCAAAGAAGCGTGGGGATGAGAAGAGAGACTCTGAGAAGCTGTGATAAAAGACAGACATCCCAATGGATTAGGGCTGTACCAAAACGTCATGGACGAAGACATCCATGCTTTCAACCGTTTACAATGCATTTTTTGACGAGACCTCACACCTTGCCCTTTCCTCCAATGAGTTTTGAACTTTATACCCCAAGTCTGTCATCTTCCTCTTCACCCCATTTATATTTTCTTTTATCATGGTCATAACTTTTCTTCCAAGAAGTAAGTGTCTTCTAATTTCATGGCTGCAGTCACCATCTGCAGTGATTTTGGAGCCTCCCAAAATAAAGCCTGACACTGTCTCCACTGTTATCATAGACCATGCTTATTTATATATATATGCTAAATACAGGCTTCAGTCAAAAATACTCCTCACTTAGTGGCATTACCAGTTTGAAAACCAAATTGTCCATTACATTTGTTTGATTGAATGACAATCAATATTTGCAGCTTAATTTTTATCATTTTACTCTCAGAGCCCAGGGCAAAACCAGAAAATAGTTCCCAATTGAATAAAGAAAGGAGACTGGAAAGAGTTACAGTATACAAAATAAGCTTAATGATGTGGAAATGAGGAACTTTATGAGCCTATTAAGAATAAACTCATAATCCAGTCCAAGGAAATCCAGAAAGATTTAGTGGTTCAGGAGTTTTAATCAGTGCCCTCCTGGAAGTTTAGGGTAAGACAATGGATACTTAGATTTTAAGAGACAATTTTCCTTGCAATTGCTTGTTTCATTTTAAACCTAATGTGGCTTTACTTTCATTCATAGTTTATGTGTTTAATTTTGATAGCAAAGCATCTAAATTCTTGGGTAAAATGAAGAGACCGGGGAGAAGCACCTTGCTTTACATGAAGCCCAGTTTGAGAATCGCAACTTACATAGAAGCCTGCATCCGGGTGAGTGGAGGTCTATGACTTGAAGGAGGTCCACTGGATGTGTCTCTGGATGTGCAAAGGCCTCCAGTTGTAAAAAGCTGAGAGGGTTGCATGTTCCGTGGGAGCACAGGGAAGCAGAGAGTGGATTCTACTAGCAATGTTAGGTGTTGCTGGATTTGGGGATGTTGGATACAATAATAAGAATTTTCAATTGCTCTCTGGAGATGTCATCAGACACCTTAAACTCGAGTTGTTTCCCCAGACAGCTCTCAATGCAGATTGTCCTCTTGTGTTTGGGGTACCTTTCGTTACTGGGAAGAGAAAGGGAGAGCAATGCTTTTTAAGTTCTCACACTAACATCATTTTCAGTTTCCCCTCTCTTCATCCATCAGCCCATAGCAAAGCAGAAGGTAATTGCTCAAATTCTGTTTGTGAAATGCCGCTCTCGACTGAGTGACTGAACTGAACTGAACTGAAACACTGCAGGAATAGGAAATAGGAAGTTTCCTCTGAGAGTAGCTTTATTGTTAATATTACTATTGCTTTAAATTTTAATTATATTGTTTCATTTATTATTAGACCATTTTTTAAAAGATACCTCATTCTGCATTCCCTACTTGAATTTCTATTTTCTCTTGATTCTTTATAATGTTCTTTGTCATTGAAAAGTCAAAGTATTCCATGCAGAAAAATGCTGCCCTTTTGTTTTAGAGGTTGAACTAAACTCCAGTTTTCACTCTTTGCTGAGAAACAAACACGATTCTCTCACACAGACATACGCTCCAGGTCTTCTGCTTATTCTGTTCATTTAAGGTCACTACTCTTCTGTACTACAGGCTGTAATTGCCTCTAGCAATATAATGCTTTACCTCACTAACATAATCATAACACAGTTACTAAATATTTTTTACATGGTTGTATCTGTCTTTAGATAACTATTATGTTGGGTATTAGTATAATTTTCTGTTTGTTCCATTGTAGTTTGAAGAGTTATAGAATAGACTGGTTTCTATCTGCTGAGCAATTAAATGAAATATTATAGATGGGATAGTCTATCAGTATAGCTTGGCTGTTTACTTGCTGAATTAGCATATACCAGAGTAGTAGGGGCAGCCCAGAGTCTTGTAGGAAAAAATACATTTTATCTAAGTGAATGGCAGCTTGCTTCCTTTATAATAAATAAGGTCTGTCTTCAGCCCACCTGCTATTCAAAGGTGATAATAGCACAGGCAATCCACCAGCTTTCACTGCCTAAGAGGACAAGGAAGTCACTGGAAACATCCCCTCTTCAGCTCATATTCAGACATTCTGCTGACTGAACAAAAGGGTAATAAAAACTGGCATTTAGATTATGACTTTCATCCCAAGATCTCAGACTATGCAGAGTAATTTCTTCCTTTCTATAGTATACTCATCACCACTGGGTTAGGAGCCAATTACATTTAAAACATCTGGTCATCTATCCAAATACCCTTACACTCTCATCCATACAACAGTGCATAGGATTTATAGTCAACAAATCAGAATTGTTATAAGATCTGAGGTTACTTCCCAGTCTTCTTTTATAAGATTTGTGTTGACTAAAATGATTATGAGACCTTATTTTCACATCCTAAAGAAAAAAGCCCAGTATTGGTCATTAGGGTCATAGACACACAAAATTCATAATGAAAAGATATTAGCAAGTTTCTAGACTACATTTCCTTGAGATGAGTAAAGATGTACTGTTTTAGCCCAATCCAAGTAAATTTCTCCCCTTCTGAGTTCTAATAACATTTATGTCAAGCAGTTTCTTGCTTCTTTATGCATTGCAAAAAACTTTATTTTAATCTCCCATTAATAAATTTTATTTATTTTAATCTCACACACACAGTTATTTTAATGATTTGAGAGAGTATAACAGTTGACATTCCAAGTGACAAATACATTAAAATGTGTATCTACTTACTAGACAGAATATGCCCTGGGAGAGAAACTTTTTCAGTAGGATGAGATCTGATTTTTTTTTCTAGACATGAAAAATTTAATGATGGAAGAGTAAATTAAGAATAAAACCCCTTGAAAATAAAATAGAGATATACTATTGCATTCCCTTAATTTTACAGTTACCTGAGTTTGAAGTTTAGTAGGTTTTCAATTGACAATCAACAATTTTAAAATTACGTGCTCTGAGGAAGAATTCTATGCCAAGACGGCTTTCCTTTGAAATATATTATTCTATTTATGCATCTCAAGATAAAGAGACATGGATTATTTTAAATAAGAATGTGTATCTGTGGAAGTGACAGACTTCTGATTAAACCGGATCTGTGGGCTCCTTAAACTTATCTTGGCTTATTCCATACCACAGCTGCTTTATAAATGGGTTCAGTTCAGCTGCTCACTCGTATAGGACTCTTTGCGACCCCATGGACTGCAGCACGACAGGCCTCTCCGTCCATCACCAACTATGAATGATGTGGGCAAACATCACTGTTAGGCAAACTTTAATTCAAAACACCTGTAGACAAAATTCATTCACTTTAGGAATGGAGTCAAATATACTTGCAAAATCAACCATATTAAAACTAGATAAATTTGTAGATTTCAATAGAGAGTTGTCCACAGCAAGAGAATATATTTTTTTCTATCAGTTACTTTGCTGTCACAGAATTGGACCCAATCTTTGCCACACAAGTAAGACACCAGGTTTCACATCCAGACTGTCATTAATGGCAGGCAGTAGGAAAGGAAGAAAGGGTGACTTCTTAGCAGTATCTGTTATATTTGAAGCAAACTAGTCCTGCCACCTTGGGTTGAAAAATAAACAAGGTTTTAAAAGAAGAGTGCTTCCTAAATTATTTAAGTTTGTACTATAATTAATATACAGCATTATTGATTTAATTAAACCAAGTTGCCTCTGTAATAGGGAAGCCCCAAAGTTAATTAGTGCCATAGCCTTAAGCATTTGAAATACACTGAGAAAGTAATTTGGTGGTAAAAGGCATGTTTATGTATTATAATTTCAAAGACCTTAGCCACATGTGCAATTTCTTATTAGTAATAGTTTTATCCCCTGGTGTATTCCTCTCTTATACAGCTATATGAAGTTAAGTGTTGAACTTATATTACCTGTACTGAGAATGGTTCCAATTCTACAAACATCCTTGTTTAACACAAATTTAGAACTTCATGGAGAATTGCCAGAACATTCTGGGTTCAGTATCTATGGGGATAAAGAAAAAGATTCTTCCTTCCACTCTGCTCCTTCTAATCTTCAACATTTAGTGAGCACCTACTGCTTTTCTCCCTTCTCCAACATCCAAGAAACAGCCATTAGTTGCTAATTCTACCTCTTGAAGGCCATGGTTACAGGCACAATGCCAAGAAAAAGCTTGCAGAATCGACTTTAAAAAAAAAAACAAAACTTACCCTTTCTCTACCTTTGGTGGTCCTTTCCCTTCAACTGCCTCTCTTGTGTTTAACCTACCTCTTTCGACCCTTGAGGTTAATTCTCCCTGGGGTTTTCAGAGGAATTTTACCAACCTGTCCATGTGACCCTCCCCCCCGTCAACTCCCAGCTAATCATTCCAACAACTTCCTGTTGTACATTACGTATACAGTCCAACCTGCTTAATGTGAAAATCGAAAGTCCTGCAGCTGTGGCACACCCAGGCTTGCAGAGAGATTAGCTATAACATCCAGTGGCTGCATCTCAGGTCCTTTTCTCATGGCGTCCTCTCAGCCTGGGTGACCCTCTTTGACCCTCACCTGTTCATTGTCCAGAATTATTATATTCAGTGCTCACCAATCTCAGTCTCTCAACTTGCTCTCAGTCTCTTGGTTTGAAAACTATGAATTTTTAAAAAATCCATAATATGGTGCTGATGGCCTTCATCTTACTCTGTGACACAAGTTTATAGCTATCTACGGAGTGTCTGCCTCACCAGATGATGAAGTCTCTTAGAAAAAAGGATGTGCTTAATTAATCTTTATATCTGAAGTAACTTTTCCATGGGGATGGTCTTGATCCCTGTCTCCCGTACAATGTCACGAACCTCATTCCATAGTTCTTCAGGCACTCTATCTATCAGATCTAGGCTCTTAAATCTATTCCTCACTTCCACTGTATAATCATAAGGGATTTGATTTAGGTCATACCTGAATGGTCTAGCAGTTTTCCCTACTTTCTTTAATTTGAGTCTGAATTTGGTAATAAGGAGTTCATGATCTGAGCCACAGTCAGCTCCCAGTCTTGTTTTTGTTGACTGTATAGAGCTTCTCCATCTTTGGCTGCAAAGATTATAGTCAATCTGATTTCGGTGTTGACCATCTGGTGATGTCCATGTGTAGAGTCTTCTCTTGTGTTTTTGGAAGAGGGTGTTCGCTATGACCAGTGCATTTTCTTGGCAAAACTCTATTAGTCTTTGCCCTGCTTCATTCCGCATTCCAAGGCCAAATTTGCCTGTTACTCCAGGTGTTTCTTGACTTCCTACTTTTGCATTCCAGTCCCCTATAATGAAAAGGACATCTTTTTTGGGTGTTAGTTCTAAAAGGTCTTGTAGGTCTTCATAGAACCTTTCAACTTCAGCTTCTTCAGCATTACTGGTTGGGACATAGACTTGGATTACCTTGATATTGAATGGTTTGCCTTGGAGACAAACAGAGATCATTCTGTCGTTTTTGAGATTGCATCCAAGTACTGCATTTTTCTGATTTCGGTGTTGACCATCTGGTGATGTCCATGTGTAGAGTCTTCTCTTGTGTTGTTGGAAGAGGGTGTTTGCTATGACCAGTGCATTTTCTTGGCAAAACTCTATTAGTCTTTGCCCTGCTTCATTCCGCATTCCAAGGCCAAATTTGCCTGTGACTCCAGGTGTTTCTTGACTTCCTACTTTAGCATTCCAGTCCCCTATAATGAAAAGGACATCTTTTTTGGGTGTTAGTTCTAAAAGGTCTTGTAGGTCTTCATAAAACCCTTCAACTTCAGCTTCTTCAGCATTACTGGTTGGGGCATAGACTTGGATAACTGTGATATTGAATGGTTTGCCTTGGAGACGAACAGAGATCATTCACATAACAGAGATGATGCACATAACAATGTCTTTAAACTCGTCTGCAGGACTGAAACCCCCACCAAATGGAAGATGTTCCAGAGAGAAGCTCTTCAGGAGACCACCAGAGGCCAGATTAAAGGAGTGCAGGCCCCAACACAACCCATGCTTATCAGCAAGCCTGCCCTTGAGCCACTGCTATGAAACTCCTCACCAAATCCCCCAGAGTCAGGACACACAATTTTGAGAGGCTCAAGCCCGCTGTGTCTCCCTTTGCTGGCAAAGCAACAAGGCTATTCTTTTATACTTCACGCGAAACTCGGTCACCAAGATTCGATTTGGCACAGGTGCAGAGGCTGAGTTTTTAGCACTGCCGTGACACTCAGGGTCCAGGAAATCTCTCCTCCACTTGGGGAGTCTCAATACACAGCATTGGACAAATATGCCGTCCTTTAAACTTAGCCTGTAGATTTAACTTTAGACCAAGACAAATATGGAGTTTGGAGCTCAAATGTATTAAAGGGATTTATGCATGACTAAAAATAGAGAGAAATTCATTACATTCTTTTCTTGTAAGAAGCTGGTTTCACTTTGCCAAATGTGTCTCAGAAAGTGCATCTTTTTTTTTTCCTGTCAATAGTTACATCTGCTGCTGTTCCCAGCAGGGCAGATTGTCCATTAAATAATCACAATATAAGGGAATCCTCTATGAAATACAATTTTAACTCAGGAGGACATAGGTATGCCATGCTTTAAAGGATAGAGATGTTCTTCAAAGTGATTTTTCGGTAAAGCAACTAAGAAATACCAGAAATGCACCAGAAGGGAAATGAAAAATGTGGCTCAGACTCCAGACAGGAGGCGGGGGTGGCAGCGAGTAGTGGGGGAGGGGCGCAGCCTCAGCCCGGCGGGGAAGGAGGGCTGCTCTGTCGCGGGTAAGGTCTGCGACTCCAGGAAGCCAGAGACCCTGGCCGCCCAAAGGGCCACTGCCAGTAGCGCCAGCAGCTCTGGCTCCCCTCCCCCACTCCCTTCTGGTTTGCTTTGCACCATGATCAGGCCAAGGCAGAGACAGCCAGGGAGGGGGCCATGCCTTGGAGAGGACCCCGGAGCCAATAGGAAAAGGGCTTTCACTTCGTGGACAATTTACAGCGGCTTCTGAAGCACAGTGGCTTCTGTGATGCAAGGTACAGTTGGTACAGCTCTGAGGAAGGCATTTTATGTCCTAGAGATGTTCTGTGCCTGTCGGAGATGCTGCCTTTTAGGCAGACAAATTGCTGATCCAACTCAGATGTCCTCTGAGGCCTCTGAGGAGTTGAGGGAACCTTGGCTTCTCAAGCCCTCAGGGGCCTCCTGGTGACTCCTGAGCACTCCCAGATTCACTCTCAGTCTGGACCTTACTCCCCACACCCTGCCTCCCATATTCTGTCCTGACGGGGGTGAGACACAGACTCCTCTTGGATCCCTTGTAGGAATCCCCTTACACAAAAGCATCATAAGCCAACCCGCCTAAAGGTTGAGGTTGGGGTGCATTTGGGGGTTCTAGCATGCACCTGCCTGCTCACAACATCAAAACCTCCCCCACAGGGTCTTCCTTGGGGGTGATGAAGATGCTTTGCAGCTTGATGGAGGTGATGCTTGCACACCACTGTGTATGTGCTAAACACCACTGTAGGGTGGACCACCTAGTGTTCTGTGAATTTCACCTTAGTAAAACACAAGCACCGTCTGCAGCAACATGGATGGGCCTAGAGATGATCCTACTAAGTGAAGCAAGTCAGAGAAGACACATGCGTGATATCGCTTATACGTGGAGTCTAAAATATGACACAAACGAACTTATTTACAAACCAGAAGCAGACTCACAGACATAGAGAATTAACTTATGGCTACCAGAGTGGAAAGATAGGGAGAGATAAATTAGGAGTTTGGGATTTACAAGTACACACTATGATATAAAAAGTAGATAATCAACAAGGGCATACTATATAGTACACGGAACTACACACAATATCTTATAATAGCTTATAATGGAAAAAAATCTGAGAAAGAACAGATAGATGGAACTGAATCATTTTGTTCTACACTTACTTGAAACATTGTAAATTAACCATACTTCAGTGAAAAACAAATAAAAGAAAAAACAAACAAAAAACTCCAAACCCCAGCTCCAGCACCTCCCTCACTTGGAGCCCAGCTGTTCCTCTTCCCTCACCTCCCCTCTCTCAGGCCAGGTGAGCCTTTCCTGCCCACTGCGGTGCCCACACTTGCCCCTACAAGTGACTCCAGGGTATCCACTTTCCAGGGCCTGGTCTGGGCCCATCTACCCTCCAAAAAGTCAGTAAGCTGAAAAGAGTGACATTGCTCTCTGTTCCGCTGACTTAAGTGAGGGTTTGTGAGGAGTCAGTGGGTGCAAAGGAAGATTTGCTTTTTAATGACCAGTAGCATCATGAGAAAGGCTGGGCTGGAAGAAACACAAGCTGGAATCAAGATTGCCGGGAGAAATATCAATAACCTCAGATATGCAGATGACACAACCCTTATGGCAGAAAGTGAAGAAGAACTAAAAAGCCTCATGATGAAAGTGAAAGAGGAGAGTAGAAAAGTTGGCTTAAAGCTCAGCATTCAGAAAACTAAGATCGTGGCATCTGGTCCCATCACTTCATGGGAAATAGATGGGGAAACAGTGGAAACAGTGCAAGACTTTATTTTTCTGGGCTCCAAAATCACTGCAGATGGTGACTGCAGCCATGAAATTAAAAGACACTTACTCCTTGGAAGGAGGGTTATGACCAATCTAGACAGCATATTAAAAAGCAGAGACATTACCTTGCCAACAAACGTCCATCTAGTCAAGGCTATGGTTTTTCCAGTGGTCATGTATGGATGTGAGAGTTGGACTGTGAAGAAAGCTGAGCGCCAAAGAATTGATGCTTTTGAACTGTGGTGTTGGAGAAGACTCCTGAGAGTCCCAGGGATTGCAAGGAGATCCAACCAGTCCATTCTAAAGGAGATCAGTCCTGGGTGGTCATTGGAAGGACTGATGCTAAAGCTGAAACTCCAGTACTTTGGCCACCTCATGTGAAGAGTTGACTCATTGGAAAAGGCTCTGATGCTGGGAGGGATTGGGGGCAGGAGGAGAAGGGGAGGACTGAGGATGAGATGGCTGGATGGCATCACTGACTCGATGGACATGAGTTTGAGTGAACTCCAGGAGTTGGTGATGGACAGGGAGGCCTGGTATGCTGCGATTCATAGGGTCTCAAAGAGTCGGACACGACTGAGCGACTGAACTGAACTGAACTGAGCATCTGTGATCAGAGAAGGCGATTGCACCCCACTCCAGTACTCTTGCCTGGAAAATCCCATGGACGGAGGAGACTGGTAGGCTGCAGTCCATGGGGTCGCTAAGAGTCGGACACGACTGAGAGACTTCACTTTCACTTTTCACTTCCCTGCATTGGAGAAGGAAATGGCAACCCACTCCAGTGTTCTTGCCTGGAGAATCCCAGGGATGGGGGAGCCTGGTGGGCTGCCATCTATGGGGTCCCACACGACTGAAGTGACTTAGCAGCAGCAGCATCTGTGACATTCTGCCCCTCACATAACTGGTCCCCCCTGAGTAGATACCCAACTCTCCCAGCCCTACAGAACTCCTCAAGAGCTCAGAGAGTAGAGACAAGTTGTCCACAGCGAGTGGTCAGACACTGAACAGCAGCCGCTTCTGCTGTTTCCTTGCTCCTTGACCTTGAAGGGCACTCCAGCCTCTGTACACGTTGGTCCCTTCACCGCTACAAGGGGGTCATAGCAGTGAAACAGGAGAGAAGGGGGCAGGGCACAATCTATGAAAGAACGACATAGCCTGAGGACAGGACATACACTCATTGGGACGAAATACAGCCAATGTGGCAGACAAGTCTACTTCACTGAGCCTCGGTACAGCTCATCGTAACACATCAGCAAGCTAAATGACACACCCACAGGCGCCGTGACAGTTCCAAGGCCAGCCATCAAGGTCATAAAGTGGGTGATGGCCCAATTCCTAGAAATGTCCCCTTTCCCCAAAATAGCTGGAATACGTCTCTTCTACTCATTAAGCCTATGAAATTACCCAGCCCTATCAAAACTGCTGACCCCACACTGTGGGACGACGCTAACCTTCTGAGATGGCCCACTCTCTGTCTATAGAGTATGATGGCCAACTCTTGTGACCCCATGGACTGTAGCCTGCCAGGCTCCCCTGTTCATGGGATTCTCCACACAAGAAGACTGGAGTGAGTTGCCATTTTCTTCTCCAGGGGATCTTTCTGACCCAGGGATCGAACCTGGGTCTCCTGCATTGCAGGCAGACTCTACTGACTGAGTTACAAGGGAAGCTGTAGCTTAGAGTATGAAAGTGAAAGTGAGAGTGTAAGTTGCTCATTCATATCTGACTCTTGGCAACCCCATGGGTAGAATTCTCCAGGCCAGAATACTGGAGTGGGTAGCCTTTCCCTTCTCCAGCGGATCGTCCCAACCCAGGAATGGAATCGGGGTCTCCTGCATTGCAGGCGGATTCTTTACCTACTGAGCTATAAGGGAAGCCCGTGTTTCTTTCTAAATATATCCACTTCTTACCTTTCACTTTCTCTCTCACTGAATTCTTTCTCTGTTGAGACTAAGAACCTGAGCTTCATTAAGTCCTGAGGCCAGATATATGGTCTCAGTTAAAAGGCTGGGGGTTTAAGCCCCAGTGAGAAGTGCATGTAGTAGATACCCAACTCTCCCAGCCCTACAGAACTCCTCAAGAGCTCAGAGAGTAGAGACAAGTTGTCCACAGCGAGTGGTCAGACACTGAACAGCAGCCGCTTCTGCTGTTTCCTTGCTCCTTGACCTTGAAGGGCACTCCAGCCTCTGTACACGTTGGTCCCTTCACCGCTACAAGGGGGTCATAGCAGTGAAACAGGAGAGAAGGGGGCAGGGCACAATCTATGAAAGAACGACATAGCCTGAGGACAGGACATACACTCATTGGGACGAAATACAGCCAATGTGGCAGACAAGTCTACTTCACTGAGCCTCGGTACAGCTCATCGTAACACATCAGCAAGCTAAATGACACACCCACAGGCGCCGTGACAGTTCCAAGGCCAGCCATCAAGGTCATAAAGTGGGTGATGGCCCAATTCCTAGAAATGTCCCCTTTCCCCAAAATAGCTGGAATACGTCTCTTCTACTCATTAAGCCTATGAAATTACCCAGCCCTATCAAAACTGCTGACCCCACACTGTGGGACGACGCTAACCTTCTGAGATGGCCCACTCTCTGTCTATAGAGTATGATGGCCAACTCTTGTGACCCCATGGACTGTAGCCTGCCAGGCTCCCCTGTTCATGGGATTCTCCACACAAGAAGACTGGAGTGAGTTGCCATTTTCTTCTCCAGGGGATCTTTCTGACCCAGGGATCGAACCTGGGTCTCCTGCATTGCAGGCAGACTCTACTGACTGAGTTACAAGGGAAGCTGTAGCTTAGAGTATGAAAGTGAAAGTGAGAGTGTAAGTTGCTCATTCATATCTGACTCTTGGCAACCCCATGGGTAGAATTCTCCAGGCCAGAATACTGGAGTGGGTAGCCTTTCCCTTCTCCAGCGGATCGTCCCAACCCAGGAATGGAATCGGGGTCTCCTGCATTGCAGGCGGATTCTTTACCTACTGAGCTATAAGGGAAGCCCGTGTTTCTTTCTAAATATATCCACTTCTTACCTTTCACTTTCTCTCTCACTGAATTCTTTCTCTGTTGAGACTAAGAACCTGAGCTTCATTAAGTCCTGAGGCCAGATATATGGTCTCAGTTAAAAGGCTGGGGGTTTAAGCCCCAGTGAGAAGTGCATGGTTTCAGCAGGACTGACTTCATCTTGTTGTGGGAAGTGCTAGGTCATGAGAAGTCGCCAGCCTGCCGTGGTGATGGTGACAGCCAATGTTAGAGTCTGTGGTTCCTGGCACCTCAGAGCATGGCCAGCAGAAGGGCTTGCCTGTGTGGAGTTTTGGCTTGGCGTTCCTGTATTCCAACTACCTCCACTTTCATTCTTCACCTTCCCAGGAAACCTGTCCATACGGACTCAGAAATTCTGGGGTCCCTGGGACTGCAAAGATGCCTGGAAAGTGGGTGCTTAGGCATAAGTGTGTCACATTTTAACTGGAACTTGTTAAATTGCTTATATTCGTATTAATTACAGTTTACAAAACACCCTTACAATAATTTTCTCACTTGTTTTCACAACTACCATACAAAGCAGATTTTCCCCTATCTTTAGAGATGAGAAAGCTGAGATTCAAAGAGGTTAGGGGACTTGCCTAATGTCACAAAGCAAAGGGTAGCAAAGAGGAAACCAGGAGTTCCAGTGGAAGCCCTGTCCACAAAGCCAAGGTCTTCCTCAGCTGAGTGCTCCCACGCGGCCAGCAAGGGGCTGACAGCAGGTGGGCAGAATGAAAGGAAGTCACACAGGCCAGGCCTGCGCCAGCAGAGCTTCCGGTCTACATGGGGACCACTGAAGCTCTACAGTCCCTGGTCCATAGGGTGGCCAAAACTCTAGGACATTGTAGAAGGAATTCTTTTTATTTTCTTAAAGGACATACTGTGATGATGAGCTGTGCCTCTGGCGAGCATGCTTGTGGATGCAGTGAGGAGAGCTTTGTGGCTGGTTCTCAGCTTGGGGAGGGAGGTGGCCCAGTTGAGGGGACCCTTGGTCCAAGGCAAAGTCAGGGGACACCTGTCACTGGGCAAAGCTGTCCAGGTTCACCTAGACATGACTCAGTGTTTCAACTCATCAAAAGGGGATCATCAGAGTACCTGCCTCATAGGATTATTCCGCAAATAAAATGAGACAATCTATGTACAATATTTCAGGGCTTCCCTGGTAGCTCAAACAGTAAAGAATCTGCTTGCAAATCAGGAAACCCAGGTTTAATCCCTGGAGAAGGGAATGGCAACCCACTCCAGTACTCTTGCCTGGAGAAACCCATGGACAGAGGATCTTGGTGGGCTCCAGTCCATGAGGTCACAAGAGAGTCAGACACAACTGAGCAACTAACACTTTAACTCGCTTTCATGTAAGTTATTTAGCATATGTCTAAAATTATCAATATATCTATTCAAGCAAGCTCTGTTCCACTTTGACTATCATTAGTATTAAGCAAATTCAACATTAGCTGATGCCGTATGCTTTGTACAATGATTGGGTCATATCGGATTAACTGCAATTAACCACTCTAAGTTGGACATCCTTTATTCCTCATAGATTATACATAGACTTGAAATCCAGGGAGCACTAAAAACATCACCACGATGAATGGCAGAGAGAAAATTTATAGTCTGAGAGTTTTTTACAACCTCAGTCACAAAAGAGGTTTTGGAGAGAAGGCTCAATCATAAAGACATTTTTTATACCTACTATTTCACTTAAATGTCAGATTAGAGAGTAGACTTTAATTAAAGTTTTTAATAAGTATGCTTGATCTCTGTTTCATATGTGTGTTTGGGAAGTTTTGTAAAATCTACTAAAATACAGTAAAATAGATTAAGAAGGTGGAATGATATGTCCTTTTAAAAAAATTTTTGAAGAATATATAAGAAATGGCAATTTCCTACTCTTATTATTTTGTTCATTTTCAAAAAACAAGAACTTAAAATAAAAAGATATTTAAAAGAAGATTTTCTCAAATACTGAAGGTAAACTATCTTCATATTGTGACAGCAACTTGGGTCATCATTTTTCATAAAGTGATTAATGACTAAGAATGAACAAAATAGGGAAGTGAGTAATCAGGTGGAATTTATGTTATTTTAAAGCTGGAATAAAAGTCTATGGGATGGAAAAAAAAGCCTTTGGGGGCTTGGCCAAGTTCTTCAGTCAGGAGGCTGAGCAGAATGGCTGCTCTCAGGAATCAGCATCCAGGCACACAGACAGAGCCTACTAAAAATTAACAAAATAGTTTGGATGACTATTTTAAGCACTGTGAATTGGCAAATGGTAAGTACCTAGCTGAACAGATGACGGGTTTAGATTCTTAATAGCCAATTGTGAAGGAAATGGACCACGACAGGCTTTCAGACACAGCAGTGGCCTGTGCCTCAAAGACTGAGGCAGGGGTACATGGCAATGTGTGATCAGCGATTCCCCGGGGCGCAAATGGGAAAAGCCCAGTCCAATGTCCTCTCAGTTGCTGAGAATTTTCTAGCAAACTAAGGGTAAATCTGGAACTGGGGGTGGAAATGTCGGTCACCTGCATTGCCGTGGGCCTTAGGAACGGGGACACCCAGTAACAGGCAGAGGCTGATTATTACAGGTATTATGCAATGGTTTAGTAATCTGGATGTGTGTGTGAGTGTTTTCTGATGTTCTGACACCTTGGGGCCTGGATAAACCTAGAGAGAATGGCCCCTCAAGGGCTGTCAATTTCTGGGTCTTTGAGCTTGCCTCTCATATGCAAACCAACCCATCCAACCCCCTCCTCTACCAGGCCCTTACATTCAGGATCACTACTCCCCTGCCCTAATCACCTCAGGACCAGATACCAGACAACTACCACAGCCCCTAAGTCCCAGAGCCCACTGAAGTTATTCAAACTAGCCAACCCTAAATTTGCTTCCTCTGCTTGGCCCGTTCCTCCCATACCTGAATAATAATAAAACAGCCACACCAAGTATTCCTAGCTTCAAAGAAGCCCCACCAAAATGTCATGTACCCAGAAAAGGCTGGGCTGAGGAAGTGAGTCTGAGCTTAGAATGCAGGGCCCCTGTGCCTGCAAGGGTAACCGGGACTTTATCCTGCAGACATCAGAGAACCTCTGTCACCTCCTGAGCCAAGGGTAACTCTCCTGGAAGAAGATGGATCTGGCCTGGGCTGCAGTATGTGTGATGGAGGCAGGGAGGCCCATGAGGAGGCTGGAGTAGCTGTGTAGGCAAGAGGGCTGGGCCCAGGGCCCTTGGAGAGAGAATGAAAAGTGTACTGTAGATCACAAAGGGCCAGATTTGCCAACCAGCAAAATGTGGTGAGCAGGAGAAGAAGAGAATGACCAGAGCTTCCAAATGCCAGCCTCTCCAAAGACAGGGGCAGGAATAGGGGTGAGGTAAAGAGGAGAAGTTTGGAAGGAAGCGGGTAATTGGCTTCTTCATTTCCTCTTTCAAACGAGGATGCCAGTGACCATCATGTTTGCCTTCATCCCACAAGCTTTGACTGGCCTAGCACCTCCCAGGCCCTGTCCTAGGTGCTGAGGAGAAAGCAGGGAATGAACAAACCCAAGCCAGCCACCTGCACAGAGCTTATATCCCAGTGGGGAAGAAATTTTATAACATATTGCTGGGACTTCCCTGGTGGTCCTGTGGTTAAGAATCCACCTTGCAATGCAACGGACGTGGGTTCAGTTCCCAATGGGGGCACTAAGATTCCCACATGCCATGGAGCAACTAAACCTGAGTGCTGCAACTACTGAAGCCCATGCACCACAGCTAGAGTCTGTCTGTTGCAACAAAAGATCCCGCGTGCTACCACCAAGTCCTGACACAGCCAATGAATCAAACAGATAAATAAATATTTTCAAGGAGCATCATAAGCCAGAAGCTGCAGGCCAGACTCAGCTGCATGCCCTTCTCCAGTGACTTGCTGTTCATTTCATCCTTGAAAACACGTTCGCATCTGCCTCATCAACCTCATTCTCGCTGACATGAAGATAGCATCAGGGCTTTTAGCGGACAAGCCAGAGTCCGTTACACTAACTTAGAAATCCATATTTATTTATTTTCCCCTTCAGTGTATCCAATAAGTGCTAATAAAAAGAGATGGAGGAGTCACGTGGGTACTCCTTCACACTCCAGACGAGTGTGAGTGAATCTCCCAGCCTGGGGAGGGCAATTCCTCAGTTGTTGCCCGATTCTGTTCCTCCCTGGAGGCGGGAAAGTCCTCTCCATTGGCCAGGCCCTCCTTCCTTCCCAGGGTGCAACAATCACCATTGCTTTTGTCTGACTTCTACCTGCAGAATGATCATTTTATATCGGATTCCAGCACCAAGCCTGGGAGCCACAGATCAACAGCAAAACATACAGATTAGATACAGAGACAGAGAGAGGCACCAGGTGGGCAAAGCCATGCAGTGTCCCAACAGCAGGGTGAGCACTGTTCCACCTGTTCATCTCACCTCTGCCCTCTGACATCTCCCCTGGCTGTGGGTAAGAGCTGCTGTCTTTCCTTCGGTCTTAGGCAGCTCAGGCTGCATCAAGTAGCAGCTTCAACCACAGACAACTGCTCCTCACAGTTCTGGAAACTGGGGCCCAACATAAGCTGCTGGTCAGTTGCTTACCTGTCAAGGGCTCTCTTCCTGGCTTGCTGACGGCTGCCTTCTCACCATGTCCTCACGTGGTAGAGAGGAGATCATCTTTCTCCTGTCTTCCCTTACATGGGCACCAAACCCATCACGAAGTCTCCATCCTCACAACCTAATTCCCTACCCCAGGCCCCATCTCCAAATACTATCACATGGGGGTTAGGGTCCCAATGTCTGAATTTAGGGGGGAACCCAATCGTTCAATCCATAGTACCTTCCTTGGCCCAAAGGCCATGAAAGAGACCTGCAGGTTTTCTCATCATGGATAAATTTGTGTAGAGATTTTTTTAAAAAGCGAAGCAGAAGGTAAAAGGTTTTACTACTTAATAACACCAATTTTATCATCACTTAGCACAACTTCCTTCTGACAATTTTATCATCACTTACAATAACTTCCATTAGGGTAATAAGGCATTAAGTAGATGTTGATTGCAAATAATCTGCTTACATTCACTAATTATATGGAGACTGATTTTTTTCCTCCTGTTTAAAATGTAATTTTAAAACATCAATACTTCCTAAAAACAAGACTTATCAAAGTGAGGAGACACTTTGGCCTCAGAGATAGAAAATGAGATTTTTATATATTTGGCAAGTGCTCGATTACAGGATGAACATAAATGAAGGATTCATCTTCAGCAATAATGTAAATGACTCACTATAGCTGATTTGCTCTCACCTTCTCTCCCTTGGGGTCAAATTAATATGTTTACTCCCAACAAGCCATTTTATACAGCAGAAAATATTGATGCCTTGCTGCCATCTCACAGGGTGGGGAAGAGGGCAATCTAGCATGTGGTCTTTATAGAGATTAAGTATAAATTGCCAGGCTCTGAATTTTACGAGACTTCCATAGCTGTGAAGTGCTAGTTTAAGTGAGGTGTAGAGGGGCTTTGGCTACATTATATTTTTATTTAAGGCTGCTATAAAGTTTTGTAAGGCTGTCCATTACAACCCTGGCTTTCAGGTGGCTATCATAACTCAATGGGAATAATGATACTATTACTATGACTACTGGCAAATTGCTATTTGAATATTGGCAAGAACATAGATTCTAATTATTTGTTCTCAATCTGATAAAATAACCCTTGGTTATTTTCAAGTTTATAAGATCAATAATGCCCAGACTTGGGTTGTCAGAGACGTCCTTTAGGGGTCTTCTGCAATCAGAAATGATTTCCTTTCATCAACGAACATTTTCTAACCTCTTTTTCAGTAATATATTCAGATCTCTTTAACTTGGTGGGAATAAAAAGTAATCCAGATTTCAGTTAAAAAATAATGACAATGATAGTTTGCACTATATAATGTTTTTAACTATTTAAAAACAATTTTCTTCTCTCATTCTCTCTTTAGAAGATCCTGAGCATTAGTTGAACACATCTTACATGTTACATTTTATGGATTGGGCAGGTATTTCCGTTTTATAGATAAGAAACCAAGGCTTAGAGAAATCAAGTGACTTGCTCCAGGCCATATGAGTGACTTTCCATAGTGAGAACAGGACTTCGGTGTCCTGATCAATAGCCTTTCAGCTACAGAATGTGAGATGCTTATGACGGGAAATGCACATACACTCTTTTTAATGTACTTTTATCACAGTCTCCGCAGAGGGAGTCACACATGAGCACGTGGCTTTTAGTGTTAGACTTGGCCAGTTTGGGCCAATGCCAAGGGCCTGGCCTGTCACACGTGGCCTATTCTGTGCACATCACCATAGATCCACGTGAAGAGGTTTGAGACAGCTAGCTGTCCTGCCCCGGCGTGTGTGGCCTGGGGCGCGTGAGAAGCAGCTGCAGGGACACCAGCGACATTCCCCCTCTGCTGGGAGGCTCTGCCCGACATGGGCCGTTCAGACCAGTCACCCTGGTTTCCACCCCTGCCAGCAAAAGCAGTTAAAGGTGGGCATAAGTTCTACCTCCCAGGAGGTTTCCAAAGAGCAAGTAAAACATTTAGCATAAATAAAATCCTCAAGTCCACTAACAGTTGAACTTGTGTCTACCAACTGCAAACTGCTACCCCCAGGAATCACTGATTCCCACTGACATGCTACTGCTATGCTTGATATTTGGGGATTGGGTGGGTAGAGGGAGATGGTCAAGAAAGTTTAGATCAAAAGGACTCTAACATTGGATTGTATAGGGAACTATATTCAATAGACTATAATAAACCATAATGGAAAATAATACAAAAAAGAATATCTATGTGTATAACTGAATCATTTTGCTATATTGCAGAAATTAACATACATTATAAATCAATGATATTTCAACAAAATAAACTTAAAACAAACAGATATATAAAACAAATTTATGGTTACCAAAGGGGATAGTGGGGTACAGGGGGAGATAAATTAGGAGTTTGGGATTAACATATACACACTACTATACACGACTGAGCGACTGAACTGAACTGAACTGATGCATAAAATAAATAAACAACAAATACCTACCATATAGTGCAGGAAACTATATTTTAGATACCTTATAATAACCTATAATGGAAAAGAATCTGAAAAAGAATATATATGTGTGTGTTTGCATATTTATATACATATATATATATATACATATATATATATCTGAATCACTTTTGTGTATATTTGAAACTAACACAACATTGCCAATTAAATATACTTCAATGTAAAGAGGCTTCCCAGGTGGCTCAGTGGTAAACAATCCACCTGCCATTGCAGGAGATGCACATTAGATCCCTGGGTTGGGAAGATCCCCTGGAGAAGGGCCTGGCGACCCACTCTAATATTCTTGCCCGGGAAATTTCATGGACAGAGAAGCCTTGAAGGCTATAGTCCATCCAGTTGCAAAGAGTTGGACATGACTGAGTGCAAGCACATACACACACACACAATTTAAACAATGGTTCCAAAAGAAGAAGAAGATCCTAGCTGTAAAAGGTCAAGAATTTCCTCGACACAAGATTCTTCCTCACTTGCTGTCTCTCCCCTCTGTCTATACAGCCCACAATGACAGCCAGGGGTCACAGGGCACCTCCAAAGCCAGAGAAAGCGAGGCTTGTTCAAATATTGCCAGGGATACCTGAATTGTCAGGTGACTCCCACCATAACATGCTCCTCCTTTCAACTGCAACTTGTATTTCTTAGGGTATAGAAAGGAACTGCTTGGCTTCCTTAGGCGCAAAATCATCACAGTGAGTATTTTTTCCTTGCCACAGGTTGCCTCCTCAAGTTTAAAGATTGTGGTAATGCATTCGCCATCACCCCATCACTATATTTACAGAACATCCTTTGCAAGGGTTCAAATGAATAGATGTAGGCCCTGCAGGCCCAACAATGACAATTTACTAGAACATAGGTCTAATTATTCCAAATTCTGATACAATCAGGCCCAAATGTTCAATTTTCACGTGTTCCTCTTAATTAAAAATGAAATGAAAAAGAAACCATCAAAATTACATAAATAAAAGCAGATGGAATGCAGTATGGGAAGCTCTTCTATGATAACGTTCCCTTTAATAAAATCCATTGGTTAATTTGGTTGATAAAAGCAGTGTTAAAATTAAAGAAGAATGAACATACACTGGGTAAATATTTGTGGTTTCCAGCCTGTGCTATCATGATAAAGGTAATTTAGCTTAAAAGCAGTCATCATCTTTCTTCATAACTGATAAAGCATTACTAATTGTGTGTGTTAATATGATACAATATGGAATTGAATCGAGATTTTATCTTAATAACATCTCCACTAAATTAAAGACGGCATTGGATGACAGCAAAGATAAGTCTGTTTATCTCCTAGTAGGACATAAAAAAAACTGTGAAGAGATGGTCCAGTGAGTATGTTCTCTATACTATTTTAGCTGCTCATTGTATTACATTTATCGTCACTATTGTAAACAACACTTTCTGGAGGGATAATCTAGATAATGTTTTATGGAGAAAAGTAATACTTTAATTATGATATACGAGATATCAATCTTTTCCTTTTCATGTCTGATAGGATATTTCTATAAACAAGATGCTGGGTGGAAAATGATTTGACTTGGCTGCAAGGAAAGAAGCATCCTGCAGAGCTGTTTCACCGCGCCTGAGCCTCTACAAGCACGAGATGGGCAGACAGGGACTGTCACAGAGAGAACTCCCTGCTTTGAGGGAGTGAACGATAATGATTTAACTGCAAGAGCGCTCGTGCCATGGTTCCCATTCATCCCTTCCTCCAGACCCTGAGCTGTCTGTCAGTGTGTGGCTGGGGTGTGCACGACCCGTGGCGGCTCTCAGCTGGGTCCCTGCCAGGCTGGAGGCACAGGACTCCCCTGGGGCACTGTCCAGCTGGAGGCCCAAGGCCTGAGAAACCCAGCTCCTTTCTGGGGGCCTGGGGGGGCCTCACCTGATGCATCCACTGCCACAGCCCTGGCTGCCCTGAAGGACCTGGAGAGGTTTTGAATGTCAGTTGTTTAGCCTGTGAATGGGTTTGTCTTTGCAAGCGCACGATGCAAACTGCTGTGAATTTCCTGTGAGCATGAGCCCCCCCGCCCCTCCCAACCACACATCGCTATGTGGCCTGGTGCCCTGTCATCTCGCCTCTGGGGGCAGACAGCCCAGCCCCACACACACGGGCAGACCTATCCCCTCACTGCCGACTTTTAGCACGTGCATCACACAGTCATGTCTGATACAACACAGCACGAGTGTAAACAACCAGAGTCGTTATCAAATACTGGCTGAGAATGAAAGCAGTTCAGGAATAAATACAAGCCTCCCTCCAAATATGCTGTTCACAAAATCAGCCTGCAGGAGCGGATGCCAACCCTATTTTTATATCGACCTGATGAAATTCTTAATACTCAGCAAAAAAGAAAATCAGAGTTTAACATGAAGCAGGAGATACAATAAATAATGAACAGCACTAACAGCTTAGCATCATAAGGAAACAGATGGAAAACTTCTCTCCCGAGATCACTGCTTCCAAAATTAGAGAAAGGGCTTCTGGATATGTTCAGGGTGGAGAGTTCAAACCAGAATTTCAATGAGGTGGGAATACTCTTTAGTAGAGATGCAAGACTTTCCTGTCTCCCTTTTAGAAAATACAGAAAGGATAGCATTCATCTGCTTTACCCAGGACTCAAAGGCAAAACCTCAGGCTCTTCCAGAATGTTGGATTCAATTAAACCAGAGAAGATGCTGCTGGGGCTTTGCTGCCTACAGAAGTGTTACAATGCCATCATCTGTCCAGGAAAAGAAAGGACCACCCATCCACATGCTGAAAGTTCTCAGAATACCAGAGCATCAGGAATACAGGAATCCTTTCCATGAGAAGAGCATGACCAGCCATGGTTTCTTAACGAGCTAAAAGGCCAGTGACCCTTTCTCAGGGACCCTGAAGGCCTGGTCTTCTGAACCTACAGCTGCGGCAGAGTGGACACAGTGCCAGTGGAAGAGTGAGGGTGAATCTGGACCACGCCACATGGCTGTCTCTGCTCTGAGTTGCCTGGGGACAGCACAGATGCTTAAGTCTCTCTTTACTCCCTTTCCAGGAAAGAAGGTGTGTCACAGATGGACACGCCAAAGCACAGGTCATCTTGGGGGAGCTCGTATGCCACCAATCCCAGTCCCTCTGGCTCTCCAGAGACCCCTTTCTCCAGCTGCCACCTTCAGGAAGTTACTTGACTGTACCACATCCTCCTGAGAGGCAGGTGTGTGCCTGTGACCTTCCACTCACTGGTCAGGAAACCCTGGGTAGGCTCCCTGGGTGGAACTGAGGTTCCCTTCTGCCTCAATTCCAGCAATAATGAGGTCCTTCTTAAGACTTTGGCTTCACAGCTGATTCAAAGCACCTCTGCTGATACTGTCATCATCTCACCAACAAGCCTTTCATACTAGAATGGCTCTCAGAAGTTGGCAAGAGCAAAATTTGCATAAACAGATGATCCAATATACTCTGATTGGGGTTGGGGGCCACCCAGAGCAGTCTGGCAGAGAATGGCTTCCCCGGGAGACTGGAGTCTGATGTATCACCAGGTATCCCGATACCGGCAAAACTCCAACAGACTCTAGACTGAAATCTTGAGTCTAAAACTCATGAACTGGGGACACTGCAGATTGTGAGGTGTTCCAGTTCACCACAATGGTTCTGATGAATTTTACCACCCATGACACAAATGAACACAAATGGACGGTCAAGCCAAACCCAAGTTCAAAATGTCAGAAAATAGGAGATAAGGTAACTTTCCTCAATTTCAGGAACAGATAGGAAATGATGAAGTCAAAAGCATGTTTTTCAAAACCATAGCAGCTTCTCTCTTCAAAACCAAGAAGAAAAACTTCCGTGTCCAGTGGTTAAGACTCTCTGTTTCCACTGCAAGGGGTAGGGGTTCTATCCCTGGTCTGGGAACTAAGATCCCACATGCTGTGTGGAGCAGCAAAATAAATTTAAAAAGAAAGAGGTCATTGGTCCTGCCCAGTCTCAAGGGGAGAGGATCATATGAGGCAAGAACACTAAGGGGTGGGGTTTATGGGGGACACCCTATGTGTCTTCCTGCCATAACACACAGGAAATCAGGAAAGTTAGCACTGATGCTGCCCTTCTCAGGGGACCAGACCCTGAGGTCAGTTTGTCCCGTCATCGATGATATGAACTCTGATCATTTGATGAAGACAGCATCTACTAGGTTTCTCATCTGTAGTAAATTTACCAATTTCCCCTTTGTAATTATTGAGTCATAACCTGTTCATCAAATCTTCACCCAATAATTTTAGCAAAATTAATGATCTTTGCTGATTCAGCTGTTAACAGGATCGCTGCAAATTTTGGAGGCTTTGTCAATTCCATCCTTCCATTTTCCTTTTATTAGTTGGCATTCTGCATCCTCTCTCCCTGCATGTATGTGAGTATCTAAGTAGGTTTGCATGTGGGTTTGTATGTCAGTGTGGACTCATGGATTCTTATTATTTTACTGTCCTTATTTATTCTAATGTTCAAATTGTCCCAAGCTTGGTCAGAGGGAACACTTGCACCCTGGCTCCTATCTTCTGAGTTCTTTTAACATTTCCTCATCATTCTGGGCATGCTTCCTTACTCTTTGGCATAACAGTGATCCAGGTCCACCTTGTACTCTCCTGGCACAGTCCTGGAATCAAATGATTTTTCTTGGGAGTGCTGGTTCTTTGTATCGGAGAATGGCATGTAGAAACCAAGATCAGTGTGTGTGACAGGCTTTCAAATAAATATATGGACGGTAAACATGGCGAGGCCACTGCGGCGGGTGGAACAGTGGACACCAGAAGCGCTATTGGCTTAGAGGCCAAGAGCCCCGCCACAGACAGCCTGTCTCTTGCCCTGAAGTGTTTAGAACCACGCCAGACCCTTAATAGGTCCTCTATAACTTCCTGGTTGATTGATTTTTCTACCCATTGACCATATTTATTGTTCGATAATACAGCTGAAGTTACTTTTTTGTTGTTGTTTTCAGTTGCTAAGTTGTGTCCGACTCTTCTAACCCCATGAACTGCAGCATGCCAGGCTTTCCTGTCCTTTATTATCTCCAGGAGTTTGCTCAGATTCAAGTCCATTAAGTCAACGATGTTATCTAACCGTCTCATTCTCTGTCACCCTCTTCTCTTCCTGCATTCATCAGGGTCTTTTCCCACGAGTCAGCTCTTCACATTAGTTGGCCAAAGTACTGGAGCTTCAGCTTCAGCATCAGTCCTTCCAATGAATACTCGGAGTTGATTTCCTTTGGGATGGACTGGTTTGATCTCCTTGCTGTTCAAGGGACTCTCAAGAACCTTCTCCAACACCACAATTTGAAAGCATCTTTTCTTCAGCGCTCAGCCTCCTTTATGGTCCAACTCTCACAATAGTACATGACTACTGGAAAAACCATACATTTGACCACATGGACTTTTACTGGCAAAGTGATATTTCTGCTTTTTAATACACTGTCTAGGTTTGTCATAGCTTTCCTTCCAAGGAGCAAGCGTCTAATTTCACGGCTTTATTAGATGTATTTTCCTGGACTTTTGTAATAGGTAAAATCCAGTGCGCAGTTTGGAGATCATCCGGGCCACCCCTCCATTCAGTTAACAAAGCCTCTTGGACCTCAGGGGTCCTCCTAGGTGCCTCAGTGGTAAAGAATCCGCCTGCCAAGCAAGAGATGCAGGAGACACAGGAGACTCAGGTTTAATCCCTCGGTCAGGAAGATTCTCTGAGGGAGGGACTGGAAACCCACTCCAGTACTCTTGCCTGTAAAATCCCATAGACAGAGGAACCTGGCAGGCTACAGCCCATAGGGTCACAAAGAGTCAGACACAACTGAGCAACTGGGCGCACAAACATGACACACTTGGACCTCACCAAGGGAAATGCCATCTTCAAGTCACACGGGTGGGTACAGGGCCAGCAGCAGAGCCGGGCCTGGACACCAGTCCTCCTGGCTCCAAGCCCTGCATGCCACACGCTTCTCATGAGAGCCATCTATGGTGAGGCACCGCAAAGAATCCTTTCCTTTGAACAGAGGTTTGCTCAAGCCTCTCCCCTTACTGCCCTAGCGTGGCGTGGGCTGGGAGCCATGCCTCCTGCCCAGCCCACACTGGCGACCACTACCTGGAGCAATCAAGGTCATGGGCTTCAGCAACATATGTTTAGGGGAGTCACAGCCCATGCCAGGCACTGCAAGTTCTGAGCACACACACCACCGGCTTTCTTGACCATCGAGACCACCTGCAGGGCTCTAAGGAGGCTGGTGACTCGGGGAGGGACACGGCCCCCCATCTCCGCCCTGAGGTCCTCAGTGTCTACTGCACGGCCAGAGTACGCTGTGTTACTCCTTATTCATTAAAAAGTAGTACATACAGACAAGTTTCTAAAACTCTAGATGAAACTGTAGCTGCAGGTTACTCAGACTTTCTTCCAGGCCCAATATCTTGCATATTTCCCCTGTCATCAACACAAACACCTTGCAAGGAAGCTATAATTAGCTCCTGTTTTTCTTTGGAAACACCTGGGGCAGAAGAGGTCAGCCTCATCTAAGGTCACACAAAGGGGGTGGAGGTGAGAGGGCTGGGGGCTGGCCCCCACACCCACAGACTCTGAAGCAGGACTTCCCCCTGGACAGAGGCATTCAAAGGGGGTCAGAGGCCAAAAGGCTGACGTGCATGGCTGGGTAGCCTGTGCTCCCAGGAGGGGGCACCCCCTGGGCCTTTGCCCAACTCCCTTCACCAGCTTGTCTCCCCAAGCCCCAGCCCCGGGCAGGCTCCTCAGGCCAGGCTTCAGGCTGCCCTCTCTCCAGCTGGAGCATCTTCATTGGCTTCTTCCCTCCCTAAAGGACTTAGTTCCAGTTCTCAGCTTTTAAGTCCCCAAAAATCTTGTGGTAGGGCCAGCCCATAAATGTCCCTCCTTGGCTGGAGACAGCAGTAAGCCACACCGAGGTTTCCCTCGCACGTCTTGGAGCTTTGCCTGGACCGCTCTCTAAGGCAGGGCGGCAGTGTGGAGGTGGGCTTTCTCTGGGGCAGAAAGAGTCCTGGGAAACACTCCTGGGATAGGACCTGAGATGGAAATAAAACCTATTGCTCAGGACTCTGCTCAGGGAGCTTTGCCTGAAACACCTTGAACAAGCAATAATTTCTGTGAGACCAATACTCGAATGCAAAGGTGCTAATGACTCCAGACAGTGCAGGCATCAGGGTTTCCAAGAGCAGCTGAGAGTCAGATCTGGATTCCGGTGCCAGTTCTATGGGTTACCAGCTGTGGGACCTTGGGCACATCCCCTTAACCAGAAGAGAGACTAAACATGTTATCCCCTCCCAGGGGCCTGTCTGGCCTAAAGCTAATGAAGCCTAGGATTTATGTGTAGTTGTAGTTTTGTGTCACTTGTTTGGGAGGAGGTGCTCTCAAAGTGTGGTAGGGAAGAACCTCTATTCTTAGTCACTAAAGGGATGCTGCCCATAAACTGAAATTGTATATAATGGCCCATCTCTGGGAACCCTGCCTCCCAAGTAATGATCATTAAGCTAAAAACATTTCTGTTTAGCTCACAGGAGGCACACTGACCAGACTGTGTGAATGAATACAGGAAGGAAGAAATGAACATATCCCTTCTGGAGACCGACCTGAACCAGAAAATAGTTAACTTCATTTTCTCCCCTTTTAATACAAAAGAAGCCTGAATTCTAACCCAGGCAAGACGGCTCTCTGGGACATAATCCACCATGTTCTTGGTCTGCCAGCTGTCTCCGGAATAAAGCCACTATACCTTGCCCCAACAACTTGTCTCTTGATTTATTGACCTCACTGTGTGGTGAGCGGGGCGAGCTTAGACTATAACAGAACTGCATACGCTCCAAAGCCTTGACTCCGCTTCTGCTGTTACTATGGGCCATTCATGGGTTCGGAGGGACAATCCTTACTCCCTAAGGTGTAGGTGCTATGGGAGAAGTGATAGCATTCAGAGCTCAGGGCCCAAGTGCAGCCCCAGGAATCTGTGGACTGAGAGCATCATTGTCCATGAGGCCTCGGCTCTGCCTCCTCCCCTTCTCCCCACCTGCCTGTGCTGTGCTGTGCTAAGTTGCTTCAGTCAAATCCGACTCACTGAAACCTCATGGACTGTAGCCTGCCAGGATCTTCTGTCCCTGAGATTCTCCAGGCAAGAGTACTGGATTGGGTTGCCATTTCCCCCTGCAAGTCATCTTCCCAACCCAGGGATCAAACTCACATCTCTTAAGTCTTCTGCATGACTCAGGAGGGTCCTTTACCACTAGCCCTACCTGCCTGGGTCTCTTAAAACCATGTGCGTGAAAGCACCTGGAACAAAAAAGTGCCATTCAAATGTCCAAGGTGAGCATGTCCTGCCTTTTTCAGACCTTGCTCCCTGGCACAGAGGATCCCCAACTAGCACACGCTGGCGTCACAGGAGGGATCTGGGGAGATACAGATGTCTGGAGTCCACCCCAAGCCAATTAAATCAGAGATCCTGGGAGCAGAGCTCAGGCATGGGCTCTTGGTTTTGGTCCCTCGGCTGCTGCTGCTGTGTATCCAAGGTTGGGGACCACCATCTCAGAAAGCCTTCCTGTGCCTCCCAGACCTTGTGTTTCTGAAACACTGATCCTGGAATACTTCTCTTCGTCATTCATTTGCGCTTAGCATTCGCTTCCTTGTACTGCCACTTGTCATTTTGTTTCTGCCTCCCAGGATAGGTGGTGAGTATCTTCACATCTTCCCCATCTTCCCCTTGTCCCCTTACCACACCACCTCCCCTCAGCTCTTGGCACACGACTGAGCGACTGAACTGTCTGAACTGAACTGTGAGCAGGAGGATGGAGCTGGCTGTCTGCTGTGCACCCAGGAACAGCTAATCTACTGGAAGATAAGAGAATAGCCACCACACGTGTCACTTTATGTGCCAGGAGCTTCCATGCTAGGAGCCCCATCAGATGTTAAGACTGGAGAAGGCGCTGATCAGTCCCAGTTTATAGGTGAGAGAGGTAAGGCTCGCAAAGATGCAGTGGTTTGCCCGAGGTCACAGGGCTCCCCAGGGCTGGAGCTGGTCTGTGGCTCTGAAGCACATGCTCTTCTCTGAGCAGGCTGCCCCAACTACGGTCTCACTGATGCAAGGGTTGATCAGAGAGAAAGTGTTTGGGTGCAAGACTGAGTGCCAGCTCAAGCAGAGATCAAGAGGACCGTAAAACTGAGACTCCAATTTCACTGCACATGTTCCTGATATGACTAATACTTGTTTTGTGTGGCCAGGCTGAGAACCAAATGACTAACTCAACTATAAAATCTGGGTGCTTTCCTGAGTTCCTGCAGAAATAAATTAATAATAAGGTAACCTATAAATATTTAATTGTCAATTAGAGGTTTTTCCTTTTTTGGATGGGAATCAACATCCTTTGATAATTGCATCTGAAAGTTGCAAATAATTTCTGACCCTCATGCTTCTTGGTGAAACCTATGTAAATGATCTCTTCAGAAAAAAATCTATTTGGAGTAAAAGACCTGGTGGGAAAGATGAAGAGTGAAACCATTCTAACCTGGAGGTCATTTCACCACAAGGGTGTGAGGACAGGGCTGGAAGCAGGCAGGAAGTGGGTGCATAAGTGAAAGGCTTACTCTGTCTAGGCTGCTCCCTATTCTCCTCCATTATGCCCAGGAAAAAAAAAAAAAAAAGGTGAAATTTGTTAGTCCCTCAGTCGTGTCTGACTTTTTGCCCCACCATGAACTGTAGCCCGCCAGGCCCCTCTGTCCATGGGATTTCCCAGACAAGAATACTGGAGTGGGCAGCCAATCCCTTCTCTAGGGGGTCTTCCCCACCAAGGGATCCAACCCAGGTCTCCTGTCTTGGCAGGTGGATTCTTAACCACCTGAGCCACCAGGGAAGCCCTATGCCCAGAAAAGCATCCACCAAATCCCACGTTGATCTCAGATGACTCAGAATTCCCTGCCCTGTTGTATGGTTGCTGGAGCCAAAAGCACGAGGCCCACCCGCTAAGGCAGTTGTTCCTCCTCAGTGGTTAGAAGCCTGATCCTGGAGCTATTTCTAAATGCAGTCCAGAAAGTCTGGTTCTATGGGTTCAGCTGGGGCCAAGGGAGCGCTCAGGAATCTGTCACCTTAGGGGACATCTCAGACTCATGAAGGCTGTGAGATGCAAACCTAAGATCACAGACTCAGGATGCCTCAAAGGTCATTCAGTTCAACCTCCCCTTTTTGCCTTATCCCCCATCCCATCAGGGGTCCCCTGTACTCCCCTCTGGGCTTCCAGGATCAACACCCGTGGAAAGGAAGGGAGGGGAGGGAGGCAGGATGGGGCTAGGTGAGAAGCCTGGCCGCAATGCAGACTCAGTGAAGGCCCACTCAGCTCCACAAGGGGACTTCTGCTGCAGGAAGGGCCATTCAAGGGGTGCCAAGCCAAGTGAGTGGAAAGCTCTGTGCCTTTGTACCTCTGCATGGAGCAGTTATTCCTGAAGAGGGCTGACAGCCAGGGGACATCTCCGGCAGCACTGCAGATCTGGGGGAGGGAGTGCTGGTCCCCCAACGTCCACAATGGTTCTCTCTACTACTAATTCTCCTCCTCCTCCAGGACTTTCACAACTCAGTACTATAACCTCCTACGCACGCTGGGTGAATACTCAGCTGAGGAACTCTATAGCTTGTGAACGTATTCTTTCTCTGAAGGCATACAGACATGCTTTAGCGGTTCTCCCATATAACGGGCAGGCAGGTGGCGCTAGTGGTAAAGAACCCGCCTGCAAATGTGGGTTGGATCCCTCGGTCAGGAATCCTCTGGAGGAGGGCATGGCAACCCACTTCAGTATTCTTGCCTGGAGAATCCCACGGACAGAGGAGCCTGGCGGGCTACAGTTGATGAAGTCGCAAGGAGTCAGATATACCTGAGCAACTTGGCGTGCACGCCCAACCTTCATACAGAGGCAAAGTCAAAATGTGCCAGATGCAGTCCTGTGGGCCCCCCTCTAAGGACACTGTTGTGGTCATCATTCCTTGCAAACATCTCTATACCCCAGATCCTCTGCTTAGAAAATTTTCACAAATTTAACCCTCAAATAAACCCATGAAGCAGGACCTACAAAATCATTGTTCTCATTTTACTGATGAAGGAATTTTGAGACGTTCAGAGCATGGAGAAGGCAATGGCACCCCACTCCAGTACTCTTGCCTAGAAAATCCCATGGACGGAGGAGCCTGGTAGGCTGCAGTCCATGGGGTCGCTGAGTCAGACTGAGCGACTTCACTTTCACTTTTCACTTTCATGCATTGGAGAAGGAAATGGCAACCCACTCCAGTGTTCTTGCCTGGAGAATCCCAGGGATGGGGGAGCCCAATGGGCTGCCATCTGTGGGGTCGCACAGAGTCGGACACGACTGAAGCGACTTAGCAGCAGCAGCAGCAGCAGCAGCAGAGCAATTAAGTACATTGCCTGATATCCCGTGCAGTTGGTGGGTGAGCCTGAATGAGAACTCAGGTCCCCTGGCACGCTGCTCACCAGCGTTAAAAATATTCCCTTTGAAAGCTGGGTCCCAGGCCCCATCTGTGAAGGGGAACCAACAGGGAAGCACGCACTGCTCCTGGTGTTGCATGCGAGAGACCTCCTCTGGCGGCCAGGATGTCAGGTGCCCTCTTGGACACAGAGCCCCTGCTGTGATCATCCACACGGCCTCAGCCAAGGTCTTGGCTGCTCTCCCTGTGACCTGTGACCTCCTCATGCCCCAGGCTTTCCTAAGCAGAAGCAGATCTTCAGGGAATTCCCTAGATAAAGGGAAATGACGTCACGTGGCTAAAATCACTTTATACGACTGTTCTTTTCCACTCCTTGGCAGTCTGACTGTTTTAAGGTGTATGTTTAAAAAACATTCAGACATTTCAATAAAAATGTAACACACACACGCATTCCTTTCTTTCCCAGACAGGTTTTTCTCTAACTTGAATGTTTTAATAGAAGCAGGTGGGAAACCCTGAAATCACAGAAAAACTAATTAACAGGCATGGGGGGGTGTGACATCATTCAGCATCTCATCAGCAGAGTCCTAGCTAGGGTGTCCTCATCGTCAGCATCCTACCCAGGGTGCGCTCATCAGCAGAGTCCTAGCTAGGGTGTGCTCATCGTCAGAGTCTCCTACTTATGGTGTCCTCATCATCGGCATCCTCATCATCAGAGTCCTACCTAGGGTAAGCTCTTCATCACAGTCCTACTTAGGATGTCCTCATCGTCAGAGTCTCCTATCTAGGGCGTCCTCACTGTCGGAGTCCTACCTAGGGTGGAGGATCCCAGGCTTCACCTCGAGGCTCCGAGGTACAGAGATGCAGTTGCATTGCTGAACAAACACAGTGCTGGGTCATCCCTCAGCGGCACCCCCAAACTCAACACACACCTATCTAGGCTCCATGGGGGCCTGCTCCTGGCCCCAAGAGGCCCCCCCACCAGCCAGAGGGAGAGGATGCAGGTGACCCAGACCTCCTGACATGGGAGTGCAGTTCATGTTTGCTCCGTAAGTCCTGGAAGGTCCCTGTTTTATCAAAGCGCCCCACCTTGGCTGGGGGCAGGGAGAGAATGTGGGTGCTTCTTGTAACATGTCCCAAGGCTACTGCTTCCCAGGAGCAGGGAGACCTGGGGCCGCACGCTCTTTCCTCCTCTCTCTCCCGTCCTACACCCCTGTGTCCCTCCCTCTGCAACAGATGCAGCCACTTGTCAGTCACCAAACCCCTGTGTGACAGGAACACACACAACTCTGATTCTCACAGCTGCAATATCAACCGAGAGCCCTTAGGTAGGCACTGACCTACATAGAGTTTAATATGGAAATATAAGAATGTTTATCTTCAAAAAAAAAAAAAATCCCTGACCCACTTTCAGGCCACCAACACAGGTACTCCCGGGTAAGGCAGATTCCTGTTGACTCCTACCCGCACGAATGCTAATATCATCAACATTTGTCCTGGGGTTTAGAGTAACTCAATCAAAGCCCCTTCCCCCTCCCCAGCAAGGGCCAATTCTGAAAAGTGCCTTAATTTATTTGTCAGAACACACAGATGCCGCTTCAAGGGCCTGAATTAAAACAGTGAATTCTCAAACACAGGCTCACGGCCTAGCAATTCTATGCATCCTTCACAGGATGGGCATTTGGGGGAAGAAATGGAGCTGAAGTATTGTAGTAATGAATTTATGAAAGAGGGCTTGTCGTTTTACTTCCCTTCACTTTTCAGTTGCTCTAAGAAACTCCTTGAAAATTATTTTTAAATAATTATTGTGTTGCATTAAACGGTACTAGCTGAGATTTAAATTCTCTGGGGAAAAAAACAGAATTGGCTCCATCCACATTAGTGTAGTTGAAAGAACACATGATTTGGAATTCATAGACCCAGGCTGAAATTCTGGCTCTAGCATCTAATCACAGCATGACCTGGGGTGGTCCTCACCTTTGTTTTCTATTTGCTTCTTTTGGAAAATGGGAAGCACATTTACACTTACTTCATGAGTTACTTACCATAAAGACCAAGTAAGATCATGCATGTGTTTTATCAGCTATAAAACTTTTGCTAGGATAAAGCATCTTCCTTCATTTTACATTCACTAGTAGGAGGGGTAAGGACTTCCCAGGTAGCACAGTGGTAAAGAATCTGCCTGTATGGGGGAGAATGGATACGTGTATATGCACAGCTGAGTGCCTTTGCTGTTCACCTGAAACTATCACAACATTGTTAATTGGCCATTCTCCAATACAAAATTTAAAAAAAAAATTTTTTTTTTAAACCACCACCACCAACAAAAAAGAATCTGCCTGCCAATGCAGGAGACACAAGAGAGGCGGGTTTTATCTCTGGGTCAGGTAGATCCCTTGGAGGAGGAAATGACAACCCTCTCCAGTATTCTTGCCTGGAAAATTCCATGGACAAAGGAGCCTGGTGGGCTACAGTCCATGGGGTCCTAAAGAGTTGGACACGCCTGAGAGACTGAGCAGTCATGTGGTAGAAAGGGTAAAGTCAACACGGAGAAGCAGGAAAAGTTCTTTTCTAAACCGTGATTGGCTTCCCAGTTTATCCTCGGGTCCTCCAAGGTACTCAATCTCTGTGTTTATCTCCACATGTGGCACAAAATTAATTATAATTCATTCATACTAAAGTGTAAACATCTCTTGCAGGAACCAAGACTTTAATCGGCATTGCAAAGCTTTCTGAGTGAGGAACTGAGGGTCTATTAATAATTTGGGGATAGGAAGGCATATTGGATTTCCCAAATTCCACTAATAGGGAATCCTGCTTGTCACTGGAAATATCAGTTTTGAGGAAATCACAAGCTGCCCGCTTGTGGATACTTAAGGACACCACTGTGAGTGGCAGGGATGTGATCTGAAATGAGTCATTTTCCACAAGAACCCAGGGTAACTGTTACCAATCTCTTAATCAGCACCACCACACACTTGTCACGAATAATCACCTTCCTGGGTCCCCTTGCAGTTGTGGTCCTGACCCAGGCTCCTCACCCTAATATTAATACCCAAACACCAAGAATATAAGAGCCTCTTCTCTTAGATGCTATTATAGACGGAATTACCCACTCCAGTGTTCTTGCCTGGAGAATCCCAGGGACGGCGGAGCCTGGTGGGCTGCCGTCTGTGGGGTCGCACAGAGTCGGACACGACTGAAGCGACTTAGTAGCAGCAGCAGCAGCATAGACGGAATTTTTTTCTGATTGTTCATTGCAAGTATATAGAAATAACTGCTTTTGACATATTGATTTTTCTTTTGCAATCTTGGTGAACTCATTCATTGGCTTTCATGGGTCTTTGAGTGGATTCCTTAGGGCAGGGGTCCCCAACCTCTGGAATCTAATGCCCAGTGATCTGAAGTGGAGCTGATGTAATAATAACAGAAATAAAGGGCACAATAAATGTAACATGATTGAATCGTACGGAAACCATCTCCCCTCCCCTGCCTGTGGAAAAATTGTCTTCCACAAAACCAGTCCATGGTGCCAAAAGGGTCAGGGACCACTGCTAGGGTTTCCTATACACACGATCATGTCATCTGCAAATAGATATGTTTTATTTCCTCCTTTGCAATCTGATGCCTCTTATTTCTTTCTCTTGCCTAATTGCACTGGTTAGAACCTCCAGGACAACACTGAATTGAAGTGCTGAAAATGACAGCCTGGTCTTGTTCCAGTCTTAGGGTGAGAACATTCAGTCTTACTTCTAAGTATGGCATTCACTGAGGGCTTTTCATGGTTGCCCTTTACCTGGTTGAGGAATTTTCCTTCTAATTGTGGTTTGCTGAATATTTTTATAACAGATGTCTTGAATTTTGTCAAATGTATTCCTTACCTCTATTGACATGATTATGTGGGTTTTGCCCTTTATTCTATTAATGTGGTGTATTATGTTGATCAACTTTTGGGTGATAAATCAACCCTGCATTCCTAGGATGAGTTCCACTTGGTCATGGTGTATATTCCTTTTTATATGTTCCTGGATCTGATTTAGTATTTTGTTGAGGATTTTTACATCTGCATTGATAAGACATATTGGTCTGTAGTTTTCTTTTCTTGTGATGGCTTTGATTTGGGGATTAAGGTTGGACAGGCTTCATATGATGAATTGACAGTGTTCCCTTCTTTCCTGCTTTTTGAAAAAGTTTGTAATTCTTCAGATGTTTGGTAGAATTCCCCAGTGAAGCCATTTGGGATGGGACTCTCCTCAGTGCTTTTAAATTATTATTTTAATCTCTTTGCTTGTTATAGGTCTATTCAGATTTTCTTTCTTATTCTCTTAACTAGTTCTTAAAGGAATCAAGTCACCCAAAAGTGAACAGGCTCAAAGATGCTACTGAGTTGATGCTTGCAACTGAGTCCTTTTCCTTCCTCCAAACAAGGAGACTGTGGCTGCAATATCTAGAAACTTTTCTTGAGCCAGTTTAATTTCCTGAAATATTTGGTCCAAAATATGGGCTTGTGAATGAGCAAAAGCACGCTGGAACTAAATCCCCATCATTTTACTGTCCAACACAAAATGCAACAGGCGTTCACTGAGATGCCCATAGCTCTTCCCTAAAGCTGGAGAAGGCTGCCTGATATTACATGACTTCTTAGAGGTGGTCAGTTCCCAGGAAATGCGTTAAAAAAACACACATTCTTTTTTTTCTCTTCCTCTTGCATAGCTCAAAGGCCTCTGCAGAGTTATTATCAACAACCATCACCCCCACCCCAGAGGACCAGAGCCCTTCAGAGTCGCCACTATGGGCTAAGTTTCTTGTGATTCCTTTTCCAGTTCAGCCTGGCTGCAAGGAAGTGAGCTTCCCGGACTTCATTTCTAGGTGTATCTGAGAGTCACTGTCATTGTTATCATTTTTGTTGTTACCAACGTCTCATTGTCTCTATCATTACCTAGAAGTGGAATTATGTGCAAAACTAATACCCGTGGAGAGCTTGTAAGACTCAAGAAATCCAACCACATTCTCACAGTCATTCTTGAACCATAGTTTTTGGCTTCCTTCCTGCATGGAAGGCTCTTATTTTTCACTTGTTCTCTAAGTGTACTCCTGAGAGGAGAACTTGTCAAACTGCTCCCATTAATTAGACTCCCTTTGTATCTAAGTTATGTAGGTCTCTTCCTTCACGGAGTCTGCAAAAGTAGGATGAGAACCCCACAAAAGCAGTACGTGGCTCTTGGGACGTCCACCCTGAGCCAAGCCACCATCTCCTCTTGTCTGGGTGATTCCGGGACCTCCTGCTGCTCTTCCTGCCTCTTCACACCGACCATGGTCTACCCTCACCCCAGGGGCAGAGTGCCCTTGTTAAAACATAGTCAGAGCATGGCACTTCTCTGCTAGGATTAGTCCAATCGCTCCCAATCTCCATCAGAAGATGAGCCAGTCTTTACTGTGGCCTGCGTATCTCTGCTCTCATATCTGTGCTCTGCGCTCTCCCGGGCTCTCCACCTGCTTCTGCCTTGTGGTCTCCTTAAACATGCCTGTGTATCTTCTGTTCCTGCTGCCTGGAACAATCTTCCCCTAGAGAGTCACAGGTTCACCCTTTTCTAGGAGGTGAAAAGGTGTTGGTGTTCACCATCTCTAGGTATTTACCCAAACATCACATTCAAAGTGAGGATACTCTGCAGACTTGTGCTTGCCAAGGGGGAGTGGGGTGGGGGAGGGATGGATTGGAAGTTTGGGGTCAGCAGACACAAACTGCTATATATAGAATGGATAAACACCAAGGCCCTACCGTAGAGCACAAGGAACTCTATTCAATACCCTATGATAAATCACAATAGAAAAAAATTTAGAAGAATGTATATACATTTATAACTGAATCACTTTGCTGTACAGCAAAAATAAACACAACACTGTAAATCAACTATGCTTCAGTTTAAAACAAAGTGAGGTTGTTCTTGACCACTCTTTAAAATTTCATCTCCATCCCTACCCCTAAAACCTCCATCTTCCTTACATTTTATGCATCAATTCTGTTATTGTCTTTCTCTCTGCAAGACTGTGAGGTAGAAGTTTCCTATTTGTTCACTGAAGGGATCGGGGTGGAGGAAGGACACCTTTTACACAGCTTAACATCCCATCGCTCAAGCAGGTACCGGTCGTCCCTAAAGAGCTGGTTGACCCTGTAATAGAGTTTCCTGTGGATCCATTTAACTGGCTGAGTGAAGCCAGGGCCACCATGCTGATTAGGCAACTTATGGGAAAACTTTTTCTCCTTCTTTTCCCAAGTAGAAAAATAAAATTCAATGCCCAGAGAATTATTACCTTTCCTTTTAAAAAGATTAGTTCATTTTGTTTTCTTTAACCAAAGATATATAAAAATATATATGCATATAAACATATACTTATATCGGACACGACCGAGCGACTAAGCACTGCACATACATAATATATATGTCATATGCTGTTAGGATTTCAACATATGAAATTTGGGGGGACACAAGCATCAGTGCGTGCACATGCTAAGTCGCTTCAGTCATGTCCGACTCTTTGCAATCCCATGGACTGTAGCCCGCCAGGCTCTTCTGTCCATGGAATTTCCCAGGCAAGAATACTGGAGTAGGTTGCCATTTCCTTCTCATGGGGATCTTCCCAACCCAGGGATCAAACCTGTGTCCCTTTATGCCTCCTGCATTGGCAGGCAGGTTATTTACCACTAGCGCCACTTGGGAGGCTCATAAGCATCAGTAGTGAAAGTCGCTCAGTGATGTCTGACTCTTTGCCACCCCCTGGACTATACAGTCCACGGAATTCTCCAGGCCAGACTACTGGAGTGGGTAGCCTTTCCCTTCTCCAAAGGATCTTAACAACCCAGGTATCCTGCATTGCAGGCAGATTCTTTACCCGCTGAGCCACAACGGAAGCCCAAGAATACTGGAGTGGGTAGCCTATCCCTTCTCCAGCAGATCTTTCCAATCTAGGAATTGAACCAGGGTCTCCTGCATTGCAGGTGGATTCTTTACCAACTGAGCTATCAGGGAAGCCCAGGTAAATTCTAAAAACACTTTAAAAAATTACAGATATATAAACATATATATGTACCTGTAGATAGACACACATATATACATAACATATATATTACGTGCTGGTAGGATTTCAATATACGAATTCTGGGGGAATACAACTGTCAGTAGTTATAGTAGATGCTAGAAACACTTTTTACCTCAGATATACAAACGAGTATATGCAGTATACATATATTTTATGCAATTAGGATTTCAACATATGCATTTTTGGTGAGGGGACACAAGCATCAGTAGCTATGGCAGTTTCTAGAAACACGTGTTTTTATACCACAGATATAAGCACACACGGAGATGTAACACACGCGTTATGTGCTGGGCGGGTGAGGAGGGCCGGCGGCCGGAAGCGGAAGTGGGTGCCGCGCACGCGTGCCTGCGCAGGGGCTGAGGCGGGCCGTCTCCCGCAGGGGCCGCTGCGAGGTGTTCTTCATGCCCACAAGCTCGGAGCGACGGTGGCGAAGCAGCCGCTGATCACTCGAGGAGAAGGCTCTTCCGACTGTGGTCTGAGGGCCGTGGTCCCTTCCGCGGTCTAGCAGCTCTTTGAGGATCCGAGTGGAGAATCTGACCGAAACGTGTTCTTTGTGGGAGAGCTGTTGTCTCAGCTCCCGGCGCGGAGGGGCCAGCCTGCGTCGCCAGCCGGAAGACAGAGCAAAAGCCGGGGGAAATGGAGTTGATCCGCAGACCGTTCAGCGTCTCATGGCACCTTGCTGGAGGAGGGTGGGGTGACCCAGAGGGCGTGCGCTCAGCTGTTAGCCGAGCTGGACAGCGGGCGGGGAGGCTCCTCGCCCTCCCCTGGCCTTGCCGCGTACACCCGCCGCTGCTTCCCACGGTGGCAGCCACGGACACAGCTCTGAGAGAGCAGGGTGCTGGTGAGACCCTTGGGGTGGCGTAGGCGACTGGCCCCCACAAAAGCCTGTCTGTAGACGTGAGATTCTGGTGAGCAGGGGTGGAGATCTGCTTGCCAGGATGAGCAAGTAGCATGTATAAAAATATAATACATGATTATAATAAAAGCTGATATTCATTTGAAAAATAAATAAAAAGTAGATCAGTTATTTCCTGATCTTCAATCTTTTTTATTTTTTTTAATATGGACCATTTTTAAAGTCTGTATTGAATTTGTTACAATATTGCTTCTTTTATTTTTGTTTCTTTGGCTGCAAGGCATGCGGGATCTTAGTTCTCCAAACAGGGATCAAACTTGCACCCCCTGCATTGGAAGGGTGAAGTCTTAACCACTGGGCCAGGGAAGTCCCTCCTGATCTTCATTCTGTACACGCCACTGAACGCTCTAGTCAAGGTCTCTGCTGACGTCCTCCCATCAATCCTAGCTCTCAGTTCCCAGCTCTCATCTTATTCATCGTCTTCCGTGAAACTTTCTTTACTTGGTTTCGAGGTCACCATCGTCTCTCCTCTGCCCTCCTACCTCAAGGTGCCTCCTCAGATTCTATGGCTAGTTCCTCTTCATCCATCCAACCTGGAGTGCCCAGAGCCCGGTTCTCAGATCTCTGCTTCTCTCTCTCCACATCCACTCCCTAGGAGGTATCACTACTTCTAATTGCTCAGGACCATGGAATTCACACTTCCAGCCCAGGTATCTCCCAGAAAAGGCAGATTCATAGCCAACTGCCCACTTGACATCTTTCCGCAAATTAAGCGTCATCTCAAGTTCACTACATCCCAACAGAGCCTTGGAGCAAACAGGAGGCTTTCCATTCTAAATGAGTGGTACTTTAAACCAAATGACCTTTGAGTCATCCCCGGCTTCCTCTGTCTTCCACGCACAGTCAATGCACCACCCAATTCTTCAGACTATGTCTAAAATTCCAACCTTTTTTTTTCTCTACCATCTACACCGTAACTTTACTGGAATATTTCAGGGCCCAATTCATGACTCCCCCCTGTTATCTTTTCCTCCCCTTTACAATCTACTCTCTATACAGTAACTTTTGATACTATTATTCAGTTGCACAGTCATGTCCAATTTTGCAACCCCATGGACTGCAGCACACCAGGCTTCCCTGTCCTTCATCTCTTGGAGTTCATTCAGACTCACATCTATTGAGTCGGTGGTGCATTCCAACCATCTCATCCTCTGTCGTCCCCTTCTCCTCCTGTCCTCCACCTTTTCCAGCATCAGAGTCTTTTCCAATGAGTTGGTTCTTTGCACCAGGTGGCCAGAGTATTGGAGCTTCACCTTCAGCATCAGTTCTTCCAACAAATATTCAGGGTTGATTTCCTTTAGGATTGACTGGTTTGATCTCTTTGCTGTCCAAGGAACTCTCAAGAGTCTTCTCCAGCACCACAGTTAGAAAGCATCAATTCTTTGGCACTTAGCCTTTTTAAAGGTCTAACTCTCACATTTGTACATAACTACTAGAAAAAACATAATTTTGACTATATGTACCTTTGTCAGCAAAGCGATGTCTCTGCTTTTTAATATGCTGTCTAGGTTTGTCACAGCTTTTCTTCCAAGAGGGCCTTTAAAAAATATGTAAGCCAATATCATCCCTATCATTCCACTGATATGCCCAAGTCTTTCCATCTCACTTACAGTATCATCTGGTTACTAGCAACCTCTATAACCTCACATCCCCTCGTTTCCTCTTAACTCACTGCACACCAGCCACACTGGCCTCCTGTCATTTCTCTAATACATGCCTCAGGGCCTTTGCACTTGCTCTAAACTCTGTCCAGAATACTTTCTGTCAGATATCTGCCTGGCTTGCTCCCTACTTCTTCCTGGCCTTTTGCAGTTAGACCTCTGAACACTCTCTGTCAAACAGCATAGACTCCACCAGCCACCTCTATCTTCCCCTCACCCTTCCTAGCACTTCAGCCCTGCTGACATATAATACACTTATTGCTTAGAGCTTGTCTTGCATGCTAAGTTGCTCCAGTCATATCCTACTCTTTTTGACTCAGTGGACTGTAGCCCGCCAGGCTCCTCTGTCCATGGGGATTCTCCAGGTAAGAATACTGGAGTGGGTTGCAATTTCCTCCTCCAGGGAATCTTCCCCACCCAGGGATCAAACCTGCGTCTCATATGTCTCCCACATTGGTAGGCAGGTTTTTTACCACTAGTGCCACCTGGGAAGTTCCTTCTACATACAGGGGAAAACAAACCCCTTTGTAAGCAAATCCCTTTGACTGGTTCACTGCTATACAAACAGTAAGTGACATATAGAACACATTTTTGCATCTTCTCTGTAATAAAAGAATTAATTTATAATAGTAGATTTCAGAAACAACATGCATCCAATAGCAGAAAAATGATTAAGTCAATTAATTTCACTTCTCAATGGAATTTTATGTAATCAATAAAATCAATGGAATCGCTCATAGATATTATTCAAAGGACACAAACGATTTTCAAAAAGGACTTCAAATTGTTAACAGACACACAGGGGGAAAGTATTACCCACCTCACAACCAAGAAAAAGCAATTTAAAACAATGATGGGATACCATTTTCCTGTTATTAAATTAGCACATGTTTCTCTTTAAAAGTACATCACTGGGTTCTGGAAAGGCTTTCCAATGGTGAACTCTATTCTAGGGGATATAAATTTATACACCTTTGGAAAAAAACTTTTGGACAAAAATGCATCATATTACATCAAGATGTTCATTCTTTTTCATCTGGTAATTCTGCTGGGAATATCACATAAGACCATAATAAATACCATGGATATATATTTATATTTCCATGGCATTTTCTATATATATATATATATATATATATATAATGGCGTGTGTGCATGCTCAGTCACTAAGTAAGTCATGTCTGACTCTTTGTGACCCCATGGACTGTGGCCCACCAGGCTCCTCTATCCATGGGATTTCCCAGGCAAGAATACAGGAGTGGGTTGCCATTTCCTCTCCAGGGGATCTTCCCAACCCAAGGATCGAACCTGTGTCTCCTGAGTCTTCTGCACTGGAATGTGGATTCTTTACCACTGACCCACCTGGGAAGCATATGTTGGTGTGTGTGTATATATATTTACTTACACACACACATATATATATATCAGATAATCTACATGTCTCATGGTTAAGAAAATGATGATGCATCTACCCCATTGAACATTATAAAGCCACTAAAATGATGTTCATTAATGGTTTTATTGACTTGGAGAAATGTTTATAACATAACATGATAGTAATTAAAAAAAAAAATCAGCACCAGGTTATCTATATAAAGAGTGCAGAATGTCCACAGAGTGCCTTTAGGAACCTGGAGAAATTTGACTTCTTTGCAGAATTACTGACTTGACATTTCTTGACATTTGTATTTCTAAAAAGTCTTAATTAAACTTCTCTTCAGTTATGCTTTGGCTGGGCTCTTTTTAGTTACAAATAAACAATAAAAATTTCACTCTGCCTTCCCTACTGCTAACCTCTATTAGTACTACACATAATGATTCAGGTTTATCATGATAGAAGTTTTATGCTTAAATTTTAACCATAAAGAATTGTTAGCATTTCAGTAAGTCATAACATTTCACATCTATTAATGTATAATATATCGGTTGGCCAGAAAGCTCATTTGGGTTTTTCCACAGGATGTTAACCCATACAAATTTTCCGCCCATCCCAACAGAAACTGATTTTCTTTTTTAACCACATCTGTTTTTCTCATCAAAACAAACATTAACAGGGAAATAATACCTATAGGAAAACCCTCACAAGTTCTCTCTTTTTGGAAAAGACTAATCGATCGCCATGGAATCAACTGTACTTGGAAAAGGGGAACTGACCAAGAGGGACTCTATCTAGTGGTCTCATCACTACTCCTCAGAACCCAGGAGGAGAGGAGGGGGCAGCAGAATCGCCCGTCAGCCACATGGAATTCACCAAATCAATGTTAAACCTATTCTCTGTTGCACACTTGGGCCCCTGCACCGGCAGACCTGGCCTACAGCTGATCCAAAGGAGTGAACGGGGACTTCCCTGGTTGTCCAGCGGCTAAGACTCTGCACTCCCAATTCAAGGGGCCCAGATTCAATCCCTGGCCAGGGAACTAGATCCCACATGCTGCAACTAAGAGTTTGCACACTGCAATAAAGACCCAGAACAGACAAGTTAATAAATTATCTTTTAGTGTTAAAAAAAAGGAAATGAATGCCTTTCGAAGTTGAAACTTTTGAAACAGCTATAGACTCAGAGTAACGCAGACACACCTTCACCCAGTGCCCCCAGCCAAAACATTTTGCAATATTATAGTACAACCCCACAACCAGGATATCAAACGAGGTTGATACAATCCACCGATCTTATTCAGATCACCCCAGTTTACTTGCACTCATGTGTGGGTGTGTGTTGAGTCCTACACAATTTCATCACAAGTGCAGTTTCATTCTTTCAACACAGCAGTCAAGATACAGAGCAGCTCCCTCACTACCAGGACCCCTCTGTTGACCTTTTACAGACACCCACTTCCTTCCTCTGATCCTGGTCTATTCCTAACCTCTAGCAACAACTAATCTGTTTTCCATTTCTATATTTTTTCATGTCAAAAAAATTATGTAAATGGAATTATACAGTGTGTAAGTTTTGGGGATTGGTTTTTGTTTTTTTTTTTTTCACTCAGCATAATTCCTTCTAGACCCATCCAAGGGATTCTTCCAAGTAGCTACCTGTGTCAATTCGGGTTCCTATTTATTGATGACTAGAACAAAGCTAGTGGAGGTGATGGAATTCCAGTTGAGCTGTTTCAAATCCTGGAAGATGATGCTATGAAAGTGCTGCACTCAATATGCCAGCAAATCTGGAAAACTCAGCAGTGGCCACAGGACTGGAAAAGGTCAGTTTTCATTCCAATCCCAAAGAAAGGCAATGCCAAAGAATGCTCAAACTACTGCACAATCGCACTCATCTCACATGCTAGTAAAGTAATGCTCAAAATTCTCCAAGCCAGGCTTCAGCAATATGTGAACCATGAACTTCCAGATGTTCAAGTTGGTTTTGGAAAAGGCAGAGGAACCAGAGATCAAATTGCCAACATCTGCTAGGTCATCAATAAAGCAAGAGAGTTCCAGAAAACATCTGTTTCTGCTTTGTTGACTATGCCAAAGCCTTTGACTGTGTGGATCACAAGAAACTGTGGAAAATTCTGAAAGAGATGGGAATGCCAGACCACCTGACCTGCCTCTTGAGAAACCTACATGCAGGTCAGGAAGCAACAGTTAGAACTGGACATGGAACCACAGACTGGTTCCAAATAGGAAAAGGAGTACGTCAAGGCTGTATATTGTCACCCTGCTTATTTAACTCATATGTAGAGTACATTATGAGAAACGCTGGGCTGGAAGAAGCACAAGCTGGAATCAAGATTGCCGGGAGAAATATCAATAACCTCAGATATGCAGATCACACCACCCATATGGCAGAAAGTGAAGAAGAACTAAAAAGCCTCTTAATGAAAATGAAAGAGGAGAGTGAAAATGTTGGCTTAAAGCTCAACATTCAGAAAACTAAGATCACGGCATCTCGTCCCATCACTTCATGGGAAATGGGGAAACAGTGGAAATGGTGTCAGACTTTATTTTGGGGGGCTCCCCAAAATCACTGCAGATGGTGACTGCAGCCATGAAATTAAAAGATGCTTACTCCTTGGAAGGAGGGTTATGACCAACCTAGATAGCATATTCAAAAGCAGAGACATTACCTTGCCAACAAATGTCCATCTAGTCAAGGCTGTGGGTTTTCCAGTGGTCATGTATGGATGTGAAAGTTGGACTGTCAAGAAAGCTGAGCGCTGAAGGATTGATGCTTTTGAACTGTGGTATTGGAGAAAACTCTTGAGAGTCCCAGGGACTGCAAGGAGATCCAACCAGTCCATTCTAAAGGAGATCAGTCCTGGGTGTTCTTTGGAAGGAATGATGCTAAAGCTGAAACTCCAATACTTTGGCCACCTCATGTGAAGAGTTAACTCATTGGAAAAGACTCTGATGCTGGGAGAGATTGGGGGCAGGAGGAGAAGGGGACGACAGAGGATGAGATGGCTGGATGGCATCACTGACTCGATGGACATGAGTTTGGGTAGGCTCCGGGAGTTGGTGATGGACAGGGAGGCCTGGCGTGCTGTGATTCATGGGGTCGCAAAGAGGCGGACATGACTGAGCGACTGAACTGAACTGAACTGAATTGAATATACCATGGCCTGGGTGCACCACATTTTGTTTAACCACTGAAGACTTTTAGAGTGTTTCCAGTTCTTGGCTATTACAAATAAAGCTTCTACAAGCATCCATGTAGTTTTTTTCTATGAACTTAAGTTTTCATTTCTCTGGGATAAATGCCCAAGAGCACAGTGGTAAAGAATCCACATGCCAATGCAGGAGATGCAAGAGACACAAGTTCAACCCCTTGATCGGGAAGATCTCCTGGAGGAGGAAATGGCAACCCACTCCAGTATCCTTGCCTGGACAATCCCATGGACAGCGGAGCCTGGTGGGCTACAGTCCACGGGGTCACAAGGAGTCAGACATAACTGAGCGGCTGAGCACACATGATAATTCCATGCAGTGTTATAAGAAACTGCCAAACCATGCTCCAGAAAGGCTGGACTATTTCACATTCTCACACTAGCCATGTGTGAGTGATCCAGTTTCTCCACATTCATACCAGCATTGGGTAGTGTCATTATGTTCTAATTTTAGCTATTCTGGTCAGTTTATAATCATTTTCATTTGCATTTTCCTGAAAGTCAATGATGTTAGACATCTTTTCATGTGTTGTTGTTGTTGTTTTGCCATTTATCTACCTTTTGGGGAAATGTCTGTTTGTGTTTTTTTACCCATTTTATGATTAAACTGTTGTTGTTGTATTACTATTGAGGTTTTGTTTTGTTTTTTTTAAAGAGTAGCTTTTCAGAGCAGTTTCAGGTTCACAGCAAATTTGAGCAGAAAGTACATGTACCCATATACACACAGCCTCCCCTACTAACACTCCCCACCTGAAAGTGGAAGTGTTAGTCGCTCAGTCATGTCCAACTATTTGCAGCCCCATGGATTGTAGCCCACTAGGCTTCTCTGTCCCTGGAGTTCTCCAGGCAAGATTACTGGAGTGGGTTGCCATTTCCTTCTCCAGGGGATCTTCCCGACCCAGGGATCAAACACGCATCTCCTGCAGTGCAGGCAGATTCTTTACCATCTGAGCCACCAAGGCTCTACATGTACCCCCAACCTGAGTGGTACATTATTACAACCCATGAATACACGCTAACACATCATCAGCCAACGTTTAGGGTTTATTTTAGGGTTCACGCTCAGTGTTGTATTTTATGGGTTTGGGCAAATGCATAATGACATGCATCCACCACTGTAGTTTCATACAAAATAATGTCACTGCCCTAAAAATTCTCTGTGCTCCACTTTTTCATCATTCCCTCCTCCTTAACCCCTGGCAACCACTGATCTCTTTTACTGTCTCCAGCTTTACCTTTTCCAGTATGTCATGTAATTGGAATCATACATGCAGCCTTTTCAGATTGACTTCTTTCACTTAGTAATAGGCAATAAGGATCTTCCATGTCTTTCTATGACTTGATAGCTCATTTCTTTTTAGCACTGAATAATGTTGCATTGTCTGGCTATATCAGAATTCATTTATCCATTCACCTATTGAAGTACATCTTGGTTCCTGCCAAGCTTGGGTGATTATGAATAAATCTGCTATAAACATCCATGTGCTGATTTTTGTAAGGACGTAAGTTTCCAATTCACTGGGATAAGTCCCAAGGAGCAAAACTGCTGGAATATAGAGTAAGTTTGGTTTTTTAAAACTGTCTTCCATATTGGCCATATCATTTGCATTCCCACCAACACTGAAAAAATTCTCTCATTCCACCTTTTCACCAGCATCTGCTATTGACAATGATTTGAATTCTGGCCACTTCAATAGGTGTGTAGTTGTATCTCATTGTTGTTTTAATTTGCAAATCCTGAATGACATATAATGGGGAGTATCTCTTAATATGCATTTGTGCTATCTGCATATGTCCTTTGGTGAGATGTCTGTTCAGGTCTTTGCCCAATTTTTATTCAGGTTGTTTGCTTTCCTACCATTGAGTTTTAAGAGTTACTTGTACATTTTAACTAACAGTCCTTTCTCAGATGTGACTTTTGCAAGAACATTTTGTCTGGCCCTAGGCCCCAAATATTTTTGCTTTAATGTAAGAGGCAACTGAAGAGAACTCTGAAAAATAGAAAGAGGAAAACAGAGAGACTGCAAAGTGGAAGAACAACAAGGCAACGTGGCTGTGTTTTTCTTTTTTCAACCCCCGACCCATGAGATGCAAGTGACACAGCCTTCTTATTTTGCAACTCCCAATTCTGCAATAGAAAATGACCAAGGTAACATTCTTCCCCTGGAGAGAGCAGGAATCCTGCCCCCCAAATACAAGAAGGGATGGATCAGGAACCCTGCCTACAAAATAAGGCAAGGAAAAGTGTTCTCCTTTCCTTCTGGCTTGAGACCCTCCTCCATCTAGAGATACCAGGGAGCCAGAAAGTCCTGGCAAGGGGGCTCTTCCATAGGAAGTTCTGAGTCAAGGAAGCATCTCTGTTTCCTGATAAAGACTCCAACCCAGAGACACCAGATGCAGGGCAGCATCAGCAAGAGAGAATCTGCCACAATAAGCACCCATCCCAGGAAGTGCTCTCTGTCCCCAAAGGCAGGGAGAAGCCTGCCCAGGAATCACTCTTTATTTCCAGGACCTGCAGTGTCCCTTCCCTCATTTACAGGCACCAGCTGAGAAATTCTCTCTACCCTCCATGGCAGCACAAGGAACAACCAGCAGAAACCTCAGCACCAGATAAATCAAACAAATCAAAATAGCACCAGGAAGGCTGTGAAATTTAATTGTTTTTGCAACCTTAGCTCAAGAAATTACTCTGGATACTAAACCTAAAAAGACAGTCACCTAACATGATAGCTAAAATGTCCAGTTGTGGTTTAGTCGCTAAGTCGTGTCCAACTCTTGCGACTGCATGGACAGTAGCCCACCAGGCTCCCCCATCCCTGGGATTCTCCAGGCAAGAACACTGGAGTGGGTTGCCGTTTCCTTCTCCAATGCATGAAAGTGAAAGTGAAGTTGCTCAGTCATGTCTGATTCTTAGCAACCCCATGGGCTGCAGCCTTCCAGGCTCCTCCGTCCATTGTCCAGGCAAGAGTACTGGAGTGGACTGTCATTGCCTTCTCCGTCTTAAGTACTGGATAGGGTCAATAGTAGAGTGGAGATGTGAGATGATCCAGTTTGCAAATGAGAAAATAATAATAGATTTTATACAGTCTGAACAGGAGAAAGAAGAAAAACTGAAATAAAACAAAAGAAAACAAGTAAACAAAAAACGAATTTCAAGGATCTGTGTGGCAATAATAGAAATCCAACATTTGTCACATCAAAGTTTCAGAGGAGAAAGAAAGAGACTATGGCTGAAAGAGGATTCAAAGAAATAATAACTGAAAACTCAAATGTGGCAAAGGACATCAGCCTAAAAATTCGGAAGCTGAGTGAATCCCAAACATGATAAATCCAAAGAAACCCACGCCAAGACACATCACAATTAAACTTCTGAAAAAAAAAAAAAAAAAAAAGAACAAAATCTTGAAAGCAGCCAGAGGAAAATGACACATTACCAAGAGAGGGACAACAAATTGTATGAGAGCAGGTTTCTCATCACCTGAAGACCACAGATACCAGAAGGCAGTGGAATATTTTTTAAGAACTGAAGGAAAAGGACTGCTAATGTACAATTTCTATATTTGGCAAAACTATTCTTCAGGATAAAGAGGAAATAAAAATACTGTCAGTCAGCAAACACAAATTTTGCAGTTAGCAGACCTACCATTAATGAATGGCTAAAACAAGTTCTACAAAGAGAAAAGTAATAATAAAAGAAAGAATTTTGGAATACCAGGAAGGAAGAAAATAACAATGGAAGAGAACATTTATGGATATATACACTAGGCTATCCTTTTACTCCTAGGTTTCATAAATCACATTTCACTATGGAAACAAAAATAACACCATCTGACACTTAAGTCAGTGTAGGGGAGATGAAGGCACTTCAGTGGAGGTAAGATTTCCAAGTCCCACTTGAAGTGGTAAAAATGCTAGTAACAGTAGATTGTCCCAAGTCACACTGTTTTTTGTAACAGAGTAATCACTAAGAAGCCTTTTCAAAAGGATACACTCAAGAACAGGATAAGCAAAGAAAAATGTAATTCTAAAATTTGTGCAAAGTATCTATAGGGAGACAAGGAAAAAGAAACAGACAAGTGAGAACAGAGGAAAGAAACAAGTGACAGAATGACAGACTTAGTCCTAACATATCAATGTTTAAATATAACTAGTCTAAATATATTTAAAAGCTTTGGGGAGGAAACCATCAACAAAATAAAAAACACCCTACTGAACGGGAGAAAACACTTGTACATGAGGTGATAAATAGGGGGTTAATATCCAAAATATATAAATAGCTTATATCTCAATATAAAAAAAAAATTTAATGGGCAGAAGAGCTGAACAGTCTTTTTGCAAAATATGACATCCAGATGGCCAATAGGCATATGAAAAGATGCTCAACACTGCCAATCATCAGAGAAATGGAAATCAAAACCACAGTGAGATATCACTTCACGCCTGTCAGAATGGCTGTCACCAAAAGGTGTACAAATAACAAATGCTGGTGAGGATATGGAGAAAAGGGAACCCTTGTATACCATCAATATGAATGGAAATTGGTGTAGCCACTATGGAAATAGTATTAAGGTTCCACAAAAGATTAAGAATTAAACTATATATGATCAGGCAATTCCACCCCTGATATACATCCGACAAAAATGAAAACACTAATTTGAAAAGATGCATGGACCCCAATGTTTGTAGCAAAAAATGTTTGCTTATTTTACAATAGCCAAGACATGGAAGCAACCTAAGTGTCCATCAACAGATGAACGAATAAAGAAGATGTGTTACACACACACACATACCCTCATGGAAAAGATCTGAATTCTGACATTTGCAACACCATGGGTGGACCTAGTACAGTGTATTATGCTAAGTGAACTACGTCAGAAAGACAGCTACTGTACGTGATCATCTGTATGTGAAATCTACCTACCTACCTAGCGCTTGTATGTGAAATGAGACCTACCATATTCTGGGCCATAAAACAAATCTCAAAAGATGTAAAAGCACTGGAAAAATGCAGATCATGTTCTGTGCCATAATGGAATCAATTAGATTAGACCTCAGTAAGATAAAAAACACAGGAAAAATCTCTAAACACTTGGAAATTAAACAATATACTTCTAAAAACAGTCAGGCTTCCCTGGTGGTCCGAGGGTTGAGAATCTGCCTGGCGGTGCAAGGGACACCCGTTTGATCCCTGGTGTGAGACAATCCCATATGCTGCGGGGCAGCTAAGCCCAGGAGCCACAGCTACTGAGCCTGTGCGCTAGAGTTCCTGCTCCGCAACAAGAGAAGCCACCGCGGTGAGAAGCCCGCGCTCCTCACTAAGTAGCCCCGCTCTCGGTAACTAGAGAAAGCCCGCACACAGCAACAAAGACCCAGCACAGCCAAAAAGAGAGAAATCAGCAAATCCTTAGTTTAAAAATCTATTGGTCAAAAACGGAGTTTCAAAAGGAAATTTTAAATGTACACAGAACTGCATGGAAATGCTCACCAATTATTAAAAGTTTGAAAGGTTTATAAAAGAAAGAATTTAGCTTTCTTCTTTTAAGTCACTCATCAGGCTCTTTCCTTCCCTGGCTGAGTTATTCCAATGTATCTAACCATACCATTTTCTGACTCCTCAATGAATTTTCAGTCCTTTGCAACACAATCTCTCCTCACCGATCACAGCCCTCTCCAAGTTTCCATTCATACTATATAGTCCACAATATTCTTCTGCAGGTAGGAAAATTTAAGGGAAGGAATTTTTCCTCTCATAGACGCTGTCACAGAGCAAATGTGTTCAAAAGTGTTAATAAAGTCTTGATTTTAGGAATGGCTCCTAAAGAGAGCTGGAAAGGCTCTAATGGGGTATAAAATCGGGCAATTAAATCCTGAAAGAATGCCTGAAAACCTCTAATGAGCTTTGCATGTTTCCTCTTTTTTTAAAAGTGGGGTTGAACGAGTTACGTTATTCACACTTGGAAGTGTGAAGCTTAGCAAAAGCAGGCTTAATGACGTTTCGGCCAAGTGCTATGAGAGCAACGTGGTACTCAAACACTAATCTTCAGAAATTATAAAGAAATATACGCAGTGCTCCAAATGGAAGCATTTTTCTTCTTTTGAAAAAATCAGATATAAGTACAGAGTAGACACAGTTTTGCCTTCCATCAGGCAGGGACCCTGGCGAGGGTGGTGACAAGTTAATTTCAGGAGTATGTGTCTGAGAGGAGAAACACAGCCCTTGCTTATGGCAAGTTTCCCTTGGGGGTGGAGGTCCAGGCTGGCTTTGGGGGTGGTCTGAGGGCCACCTGGACAAGCCAGGTCTCTGGCTAGCTCTGGAACGGGCTCTTTTCCAGGCCTCATTAGGCAAGGTTAAATTGAAGCCAGGGAGTGGGGGGTAGGTGGGGGGTGGGATTGGGAGACAGGTCAAGCCACCTGGGGAATCTGGACAGTACACACTGGAGCCCTTCAGATTCAGAACAGCACCAGACTCATCCACACTCCTCATGGGTAAGACTTGTTGGAATTGGGTGGGTATCGAATGAGGAGAAGACCTGATCTTTGCCCTCAAGAATTTTACAATCTCCATGGCCATGCCTTTGTTCCTGAAAGTTGGCTTTCAGTGGGACATCACACTCTGAAAGCTGGTCAAGAAGGCTGCTTGACTGGCTGGAGAAAAGCCACTTTCCTATGAAACACGACCACCCTCGGATGCTCGCATCCCCTTTGCCATCATTCTGTTCTATCTGGGCAGCAGGAAAGTATCTCGGTGATGAGATCTGACGGCAGTGCACCAGCTCCTGGCTGGGCTAATGGAAGCCTGTGCTGGTGAGCGCGTGCTGCGTGCTCAGTCGCTTCGGTCACGTCTGATTCTGTGCGACCCTATGGACTACAGGCCCGCCAGGCTCCTCTTCCATGGGATTTCCCAGGCAAGAACACTGGAGTGGGTTGCTGTGCCCTCCTCCAGTGGATCTTCCTGATGCGGGGACTGAACCTGCGTCTCATATCTCCCACATTGGCAGGCAGGCTCTTTACCACTAGTGCCCCCTGGGAAGCCCATGCACTGGTACCACTGATCTAAAAGTCACAATCTCTGCTCTGAACTTAGGGCATCAATTTGAAGCTGGTTTGTAGGCTCTGCTGAGGCTACCACTGAAATTCAAGGGCATTTCCCAATTACATAAATGTGAAGGGATGAGAAAAGAGTCGAGGAGCAGACTGGCCAGGAGGAGGAAACAGCCCAAGCCCGGGAAACCACTGGCTCAACTTTTTTCAGGAGATAATCAAAACGTGTACACTGAACTACCATGACTTATTGTTCCAGTGATCAGATTGCTGAAGCCAAAAATGGGCCATTAGAATCAGCTTGGTGAGGGCATAATAAATAAATGGATGCTGGGGTCCACGGCTGGTGAGAGTCTAAATCAGTACACTTCCTGTTGCTTCTGTTCAGTCACTCTTTGCGACTCCATGGACTGCAGCACGCCAAGCTTCCCTGTCTTTCACTATCTCCCAGAGCTTGCTCAAACTCATGTCCATTGAGTCAGGGATGCCATCCAGCCATCTCATTTTCTGCCATCCCCTTCTCCTCCTGCCTTTAATCTTTCCCAGCACATCAGGGTCTTTTCCAATGAGTTGGCTCTTTGTATCAGGTGGCCAAAGTACTGGAGCTTCAGCCTCATCATCGGCCCTTCCAATGAATATTCAGGATTGATTTCCTTCAGAATTGACTGGTTTGATCTCCTTGCGGTCCAAGGGACTCTCAAAAGACTTCTCCAAAACCACAGTTCAAAAGCATCAATTGTTTGGTGCTCAGCCTTCTTTATGGTCCAACTCTCACATCCATACATGACTACTGGAAAAACCATAGTTTTGACTAGACAGACCTTCACTGGCAAAGTAATGTCTCTGCTTTTTAATATGCTGTCTAAGTTAGCCATAGCTTTTCTTCCAAGGAGCAAGCTTTTAAAAACATATACACTTTTAAAAATAGATGTATTTACTTATTTGACTGCACTGGGTCTTGGTCCTGGCATGCAGGAGCTTTAGTTGTAGCGTGCCAGATCTAGTTTTCTGACCAGGGATTGAACCCAGGCTCCCTGCCTTGGAAGCACAGAGTCTCAGCCACTGGACCACCAGGGAGGTCGCAGTACATATTTCTGACTTGTGGTATCTACTGAAATGTTTCAAGGTCATACCTCTTGACCTGGTATTTCTATTTAAACCTCCAGAACCATTCTATGAGTGCTCTGAGACTCAGGAATGTTCCTTGTGGCTTTGCTTAAAAACTTGAAAGTATTAAAAACATACAAGTAACTCAAGTGAACTCTAAAGCAGATTAAATAAATGTTGGCAACTTCACACAGTGGAATACTGTACATGTCTTAAGAGTGAATTAGCCCCCTTTATACTGATGTGGAAAGTGAAAAATGCAAGCTCAGAGCAGCTTGGCTCATATGAGTCCACATCCAAAATAATCAATGGCAACAGTAATAGAGTTAATATCAGCGTGAAAAAAAAGAAGGTAGAGCATTAATTACCAATTTTTGGCAGCCTGTCTCTAGAAGGGAAATAATGCACATTCCTGGAAACCTTGGAATTTTAAGTAACCTGGAATCATTTAATCAGCAATAAAGAAAAACAGCAAGGTCCTACTGTATAGCACAGGTAACTCTATTCAATATTCTGTGATAAACCATAATGTAAAAGAATATGAAAAAGAATATATATATGTACAATTGAGTCACTTTGTTGTACAGCAGAAATTAACATTGTAAATCAGCTACACGTCAATAAATTTTTTGAAAAAAAGAAAAGAAAAAAAGATAGGACAGTGTTGCAGTATAGTTCTGAAACACATCTCAAGCCAGTGAATATCAGCAGGAGTTATTCGTGATGGTCTTAAACACATGAACATATGAAGTGATACTTGACAGAGGACACGGATCTCCAGCGTGAATAAGCAAGGGGAGGTCCAGCCAAAGCCGCGTCGCAGGTTCACGTAGACTCCATATCACATCAAAGATCGCAACTGGGGGACTTCCCTGGTGGTCCAGGGGTTAAGGATCCGCCTGCCAACGCAGGGGACACAGGCTCTATCCCTGGTCTGGGAGGACACCAAATGCCGTGGGGCAAATAAGCCTGTCGCCACAACTACTGAAGCCCGACCTCCAGAGACCATGCTGCACAGGGGAAGCCAGTGCAGCGAGAAGCCAGCACCCCCGATGGAGAAGCCAGCCCCCCCGATGGAGAAGCCAGCCCCCCCGATGGAGAAGCCAGCCCCCCCGATGGAGAGCAACCAGAGAAAGCCTGGGCGAAGCAGCAAAGACAGTGCAGCCGAACAAAAGCCTTTAAAAAGGGCAGGGGAAGCATATACACAAGCAGGTGCTGCTGCTGCTGCTGCTGCTAAGTCGCTTCACTCGCGTCCGACTCTGTGCAACCCCATAGACGGCAGCCCACCAGCCTCCCCCATCCCTGGGATTCTCCAGGCAAGAACACTGGAGTGGGTTGCCATTTCCTTCTCCAGTGCATGGAAGTGAGAAGTGAAAGTGAAGTCGCTCAGTCATGTCTGACTCTTAGCGACCCCATGGACTGCAGCCCACCAGGCTCCTCCATCCATGGGATTTTCCAGGCAAGAGTACTGGAGTGGGGTGCCATTGCCTTCTCCGGAAAGCAGATAGCCAATGGAAATTTTCTGTATGACTCAGGGATCTCAAACGGGGACACTCTGACAACCTAGAGGGGAGAAATGGGGTGGGAGGTGGGAGGCAGGGTCAAGGCGGGGGGACATATGTATACCTATGGCTGATTCATGTTGACGTAGGGCAGAAACCAAAGCAATATTGTAAAGCAACTATCCTTCAATTAAAAATAAATTTTTAAAAAAGAGTGCGGTTGGTTGTGGGTTTTGAGTGAGCAGTTTTTAAGTCTCTTGAAGCCTCAGTTGGGCGAGAAGTCTTTTTTAAGGTCTGGGTGAGAAGTCCTTTTTAAGGTCTGGCTGAGAAGGGCTCAGCGGGCGAGTGCGGAAGTGCAGGTGAGTGATTTCTGCTGGCCGTGACATGTGCTGGTACCAGGGCAGTGCGAGCTGGCTGACCACCACCGATCTAGCTAAACACAGACCCTTCCAGAATAACCTCAGTGGGCTTTCCCACTCCAATACTTTCTCTCTTTCATCTGAAGCCTCCGCTTTCCCAAGTTACTCAACTGAAGAAAAATCAGAAAAACAGAGACAGAAATGCATTAGGAAGAAGAAAATATGAGTGGTGAATGGGGACTCTCAGGAGGGACGGCCATTGCAGGTGAGTTACTGGAGTGCAAGTCACACTCACAAACATGTGCAAAACCAACCAGGACCTCAAGAGGTAATGACAGACCCCCAGTCCCAGAGCCTGCCTTCCGGCCACCCCCAGGGAGCCTGCTCCACAACGTGGCCATTGATTCAGCCCAGGTGCATGCAGCCCCCGGCCAACCCCATTTCCCCTTCCTACCCACAGCCTCCCCACTGCTCAGGAAGCTGCGAGGTCCCTGCTGCACATGCAGAACTCAGCAGCAGCTCAGGAGCCCGGGGAGTAAAGATAGGGGGTGGGTGGGGGACAGTTCCAGGCTGATTCTCACCCTGAGAGCAGCTCTTGTGGCAAAGACAAGCCATTAAGTGAACTTGGGACAGTCTTGTAGGGCTTATGCCTTTACTGCCAGCCAGGATTGGACCAGGGAGAAAGATGAAACCACCAACAATACTGGAGCCATCACGATGCATTTTGTGGGCCCCCTGGGCCAGCCTAGGCTCCCCAGGTAGCTCAGTGGTAAAGAATCTGCCTGCCAGCGCAAGAGATGCAGAAGCCTCAGGTTCAATCCCTGGGTCAGAAAGATCCCCTGGAGGAGGAAATGGCAGCCCATTCCAGTATTCTTGCCTGGAGAATCCCATGGACAGAGGAGCCTGGTGGGCTACAGTCCACGGGGTCGCAAAGAGTCAGACACAGCAGACACAGCATGCACACACCGATCAGAACTCGGCAGTGATGATTTGCAGTGCATAGGTGGAGGGCCATGGTGCTAGAGAGTTAACTGAAGTCTGAGCATGACTGAAATCTCTCCTGGGCATGAACACAGTCAGGTGAGATTCCTGAAAACCAAGAAATCTCCAAGATGCAATGAGACAAGTCTCTAAGGATGTTTTAGTCACCCACGGGGACAGGCTTGAGAAGACTTCAGACCAGGAAAAAACACATCTCTGTGGTTTAAGACACCTAGCTTGTGGACTTTGTGCTGCTTGCCTTTGAAAACAAATGCAACAGCTCATTTTCGACATCCTGCTAACATAAACTTAGACTGTCTACAACAGTTCCCAGTGTAAGGCTACACATCAAAATACAGCAAAGCCGGAATTACATGCTTTTAGCCTAAACTAGGGCTTCTCCAGTGCTCAGCTAGAAAAGAAGCTGCCTGCCAATGCAGGAAATGCAAGAGACAAGGTTTGATTCCTGGGTTGGAAAGATCCCCTGGAGAAGGAAATGGGAACCCACTCCAGTGTTCTTGCCTGGAGAATCCCATGGACAGAGGAGCCTGGCGGGCTAAAGTTCATGGGGTCACAAAGAGTTGGACACAACAGCATACAGGCAGCCTAAAAGAGGATCACGGGCTTGCCGTGAGACTTCCCTCACGTCTCAGGAAACTGTCCAAGAACCATCTACTTATCAAGGGCAGTGCCACCTGAAGGGGATACGTGTGTCTTAACTGACATATTGTAAATACACACAAAAAACCAGAGAGCTGATACCCTAAGCATAAAGTCCTAAATATTAGATGAGAATTAGATTAAGTGCATGTTGATTCCATTTAACCCACTTAACTGTGTTTTAGTCCTCTATATAATTGTCGACTGGAAATCTATGCATGTGAAAAAGCATCTAGGTTTTCACTTACTATCCATACATGTTTATAACACACAGAAGAAAAACATCCACACAATATGGGCTCCAAAACAAATGGAATCAAACCAAGATGTTCTTTGTTTGAGGGACATTTTCTGAATTAGGGCCATGAAAACATTCATGATTTTGTAGCAATTTCACAAAATAGGATTTACCTTGATGACTTTGTAAAGCCTTGCACTGTAATTTTATCTACAGACATTTCTGATTTTTCTGTCATCCGATATACATTTTGCTGGATGAAGACATAAACATGAATTCCATTTGGGATTGTTTGTTTCCTCATCACTGGTAACTGTCACAGCACCCCCACAGACAGTCAGGACGTGAGCTCACAAAAGTGGAGCTGGGGTTCAGTTTGCCTCGGGCAGCGTGAGTATGGCGCAGCATCACGCTGCACAGATACTGTGTACTTCATTCATTCACTCAACAGGCACACCCTTCCCTGCTACCATGCCCAGCATCCTGGATGAGGAGGAGGAGCCCTACAGGACGAAACAACCCATCCTAGAAGGAAAGTTGTTGTTGTTGTTGTTTGGAGGCTCAGTCGTGTCTGACTCTTTTGTGACCCCATGGACTGTAGCCCACCAGGCTCCTCTGTGCCTGGGGTTTCCCAAGCAAGAATTCTGGAGTGGGCTGCCATTGCCTTCTGCAGGGGATCTTTCTGACCCAGGGATGGAACTCGCGTCTTCAAGCCCAAAAGGAAAGTAGTATAGAACTATTTTTTCTATCTACATTAATGCAGTCTATACACATGTCTACGCTCCACCTTGTTTAAAATTATTTTTGGCAAACCCCACAGGCCAGTTTTCTGTTTGTTCTCTGAGGGCCCCGGAAGGTCTGCGCTGGCACCAGCAGGACAGAATCAGGTCTTGTGGGCTCCTTCCTAAGGATCCTAGCCGGACAGGGAGGAGAGCGTAATCCAGAATGTCGTTTCTAGTTTACTGCTTTTGACTAAAATAACAACATTCACTCTGACATAATGACTGCGCCAATTAGGCTTAAGCAAAGAAAAAACTCTGATGGAATAAATTTAGTTGTGGGAATGGAAACCTCTCTAGCAGTCCCTGCAGTAATTTTTCTGCATCCTCCCAGGGACTGGTGACAGGCATGGTGCAGGCTGGACATCCACAGGGAGGCTAAGCTTCCGAGTCGGGGGTTGCGGGGGGGGGGGTCCTCCTTGTGACCAGCTGCTTGCTAGGCATTGCCCCGTCTCTCCTGCCTTGCACCCCCAGCATAACCTAGTCAGGGCAGCAGTGCTGATGAAACAGGGAGAGCTGGACAGCAGGAAGGGCCTAAATAATACTTGGGCTAAAGTTTCCAGAATCCTGCCTTGAGTGGAAGCCCCCAACAGCAGGGTCTCAATCCGTCCGACTGTGCACAGAGCAAATAAATACCAAATGAAAGAATGGTTGGGTCCAATTTCGAGGGCATTCAAATAAAAACCACTCTTATAACAGCCCACGTCCTTTCTCTGGGTGATGGTGTACAGAGGGACTCCTCCCACACAACCCCCTTTGTGTATAGGAAACTCAAGTCAGGTGTAGGACTGTGGTCATGATTTCTTGCGGTCCTGAATGACAAATCAAGAGACTAGGAGCATTTAGACTTTAAAAACAAACAAAATAAAATGGAGGTTCCAACAGAAAGTCATTTTGAGTAATTGTTCAAAAGTACAAATGTCTCTCTGCCGTGGCCAACAAAAACAAGTGTTTACTCTGTTTTGCTTTTTACATGAAACTGTCAGCCAAGTTGAAAAACCCTTCTCATCCCTGGATGCTGCCTACGGGGACACCTGATGCTGTGCATCTGTGCAGACGCTCACTCGGCAAGGCCAAAGCCCCACCCGAGGAGGCTGCTAGGATCTTGGGTTCTCGCAAAGACAGGGAGACATGAGAAGCTGATTACAATTCAGATCAGCAGCCAGGCCTGGCTGTCTGGAACTGACATCGCCAGGTAAATAAAAGGGCATTCACTGCAGACGGAGCATGTTGTCACCTCCCCCCATGGAAAGGGGAGACGCCTGCACCCACGGCCTTCGTGGTTCCCATGTGGGTGTGTCTCCAGATCCTCAAACGCAGGGGTCACGCTTTGTGCACAATTACACATGCTTTGTGTAATTTATTATTTCATGTCACTTAGCACCCACTCCTGGAGAGGGCAATGGCATCCCACTCCAGTACTCTTGCCTGGAAACTCCCATGGATGGAGGAGCCTGGTAGGCTGCAGTCCATGGGGTCGCTGAGTCAGACACGACTGAGCGACTTCACTTTCACGCATTGGAGAAGGAAATGGCAACCCACTCCAGTGTTCTTGCCTGGAGAATCCCAGGGATGGCGGAGCCCAATGGGCTGCCGTCTGTGGGGTCGCACAGAGTCGGACACGACTGAAGCGACTTAGCAGCAGCAGCAGCAGCAGCAGCACCCACTCCATCCTCAACATCCTTAGCCAGCAAGTACCTGGACCACTAGACGTAGCATCAGGCGGGGATGGATCACAGCCTGGGGTCTGATTCTTGGTCCCTTCACTCGCTTCCTGGGTTGTGGAGTCTCTGCATATGACACCGTCCACTTGCCTACGACCTTTACCAAACAACAGCAGTAAAGCCATTGGCTCTGTGGCTATGTGTGTGCGTGCGTGCGTAGTCACTTAGGTCGTCTCTGACTCTTTGTGACCCTGTGGACTGTAGCCCACCAGACCCCTCCGTCCATGGCTTATATGGATTAACGAAATGACCTCATAATAATAGCGAACTTGTATTGACCTTTTTCTCTGCATCCGAGACAGTGCTTCATATTCATTATCTCACAACAGCCCTGCAAGGCTGTTAGTACACTCCTTTTCCAGCTAAGGAAGCTGTGCACACAGAGGTCAAGTAACTAGCCCCAAGTCACACAGCCAGCACAGTGAGGTAGCTCAGATGCCGATCTGCTCTGTTCCTGACTCCAAGCCTGTGCCTGTTCCTCCACACAGCCTGGGGGGGTAGACACAACTCCCCTCTCCCTACTCCCCTCCCTCGAGAGCGCTATAACACCATCCTTCAAGTTGTGGAAGGCAGTTTCTCAATCACACGCAAATTTGATTTGCCTTAAGTATCAACCTCACTTTATCTAAAAGCCCATCTTAACGTGAACTTGCAAGGAGCTGAAAGGGGCTGTGGTGACTCAGGGGTTCAGGGCCTCTCCTGGGAATGACTGTGGTAAGACTACACCCTGCCTTATAAATCTTGTCCAGGAAAAGAAAAGAAGCCAGACTGCAGGCATAGAATTACTCCAGCTGCCGGGACCCCCGGCTCCCAGACTCCGGGAGATCAGAGGGGAGCCGGGCCCATCAGATGCCTGGCCCGGAGGGCCGCGTTTGAAGCGAAGACTCTCAGGTTTCCAAGGAGGGAAGGGTCGCTGGGGCTGAAGGATGAATCCGCGCTGTGTGGCTCCTCAGATAAGTTGAGGGCGGCAGACAGGATAACGAGCCAGACTCCTCTTGAGCTCAGATAAGATTGAGGCCCCCGTCTCCAACCATGTTATTAATACTCGGCTTGCTCTGCTGCCTGCCCAGGCAGAAAGGAGAGAGAGCTATTCTTTCCCTGCAGAGTCAGAACAGGCAGGGGCTTCCCCAACAAGGGGGACCTCAAGGTTACCGACCAAGGAGGGTGGTTATTGACGGGGCCAGGCCAACCTCGTCTGGTCCCATCCCTGCATCTCGGGAATTCGGCTCCATCCCAGAAGTGAGGCTGTGGCCATGACCTCCCTCTACCTCGCAATGTAACCACATTTACTAAGACATGGATATGGCACAAAGGCTTCCCAGGTGGCGCTAGTGGTAAAGAACCTTCCTGCCAGTGCAGGAGACATAAGAGACTTGGGTTCGATCCCTGGATCGGGAAGATCCCCTGGATCGGGAAGATCCCCTGGAGGAGGAAAGATCCCCTGGCTACCCACTCCAGTATTCTTGCCTAGAGAATCCCCATGGACAGAGGAGCCTGGCAGGCTACAGTCCATGAAGTCACAAAGAGCTGGACGTGACTGAAGTGACAGCATGCACGCGTGGATATGATACAACAGATACTATGTTTTCATGAATCTGTTTGTGAGATTAGCAGTGAGCCAGAGATGATGAAATATGCATCAGCATCTATGACAGCCTCCTCTGAGCATTTCAGGTAAATCTTGACCCATGAGAATATTGTGGGGCTAGACTTGCAGGACCAGGTGACTCTCAAAGCTTCTTCTCCATTACAGTGAGATGTTAGCAAAACATTTTTTTTTAATGGAAGATTATCTCTGGAGTCCCCATGTCCTGAACTTTCACCCTAGGAAACACATGTTTCCATCTGCATGCACCATCACTGCGCACACCCCCCACACCCCTCCGTGTTGGTCCCCCCTGCCAGGCAGCCACCCAGACCCTGGGGTCCCTGCAAGCCCTCGAGTCAGTGCCTGCAGCTGGCTTCCTCATGTGTCCTTCTGAGAAGACAATCAGTATAAGGCATGTGCCTTCCCCTACCCCAGGCTCCCACCATGGTCCTTCTGTCTTCCAGCATCCAGTAAATCAGGGGTCCCCAACCTCTAGGGTCTGATGCCTGATGATCTGAGGTGGAGCTGATGTAATAATAACAGAAATGAAATGCTCTTGACTCATGTCAAAACCATCACCTTCTGGTTTAAGGAAAAACTGTCTTCCATGAAACCAGTCCCTGGTGCCAAAAAGGTTGGGAACCACCGCAGTAAACATTTACATACAGAGCATGAGTCAATTCCACTAGAGAGGGAATTGACTCTCTCCCACACCCACCCATGTTCTCTCTAACCTCTTCCTCTTCCTCATTCTCTTGAAATTCATTGGAGTTTCTTCAGGAAACACCCTACCTACCTCCTAACCCTCTTTCCATCTGGGAGCCAAACGAGAACCAGAATCAGGGGCGGATGGTGCACACGTGGTGCTGAGTATCTGGGTCTGCCCGGAAGAGACGTGCCCGCCTTTGCCGTGGAGGCAGGTGCAATGACACTCCCAGAAGCACTGGCTCATCTCCAGGAGCCCCTAACTGCTCATTCTGTTTCTCCAAGGAAACCTGCTTTCCTCAAGCACTAACATTCAAGATGAACTTCACAAACATGATTTCCTGCAATGTGATTTGTTTTTCTGTTGTCTTCTGCAGAGACAGCCTTGATGGTATGGCTATATTTCCCCGAGCAGTGCATCCGGATGCAGCTCAAGTTGTCCGTGGACTGGTCTGCAGGGTAATCTAAGCTCCTTTTAGTGCAGCGTGCTCTTGATAGAGAAGTGTGATCTGAGTGCCAACCACCCACCCTGCACCTGGGAGGTGGTCGCCTTTGGTGAATCACCTCAGCCCCCGACCAGCTTCACACAGGTGTGAACAGCCAGCTTCTTGCCTGGCCACACCCGCTTTAGGTCTTCTCCCTGATGCTGAGGATGCCTGTGAAAAATGTCTCATCCACACATCACCTGAAAGTGCAAAGTTAATGCCTGTGAGGGTGCGAGGGGAGGCCATGCTTCCCCCTGCAATGCTCAGGGAGAAGGTTCTGAATCTTATTCCAGAAGGTTCTTCAGAGCCCCAAGGAGCAACATCCAGTGACTCTTTGCAGCACCCAGCTGGATCCCACATCTCTCCCCTGCCTGCTCCCTCACTCCTGCTTCCTGGGACCACCCAGTTTATTAATTTAGCCTCAAATAAACCAGTCATATCAGACCTTGTCTCAGGATGTATTCTGCTGGGAAACCAAGAAGAGACTTCTTCTCTATGCCCCCAGCTGCACGTGTGGACTAGCTGGGGAACCAGGCAGGAAGGCAGCTTCTCAGCACATCTGTAAGCATGCACGCTCAGTCTCAGCCATGTCCCACTCTTTCTCGACCCCATGGACTATAGCCTGCCAGGGTCCTCTGTCCGTGGGATTTCCCATGCAAGAATACTGGAGTGGGTCACCATTTCCTTCTCCAGGGGATCTTCCCGAGGCAGGGACTGAACCCGTGTCTCCTGCGTGGGAAGGTGGATTCTTCACCACTGAGCCACCTGAGAAGTCCCTTAAGTGCGACTGTGGCTTAAGTGCGACTGTGTTTCATCATTCTTAAGTGCGACTGTGGCTTAAGTGCGACTGTGTTTCATCGTTCTGGGCACCGAAACCAGAAACTTATTTGTGGCAAGCCCCAGAAGAGCTTCCATGAACACAGGATTGCATAGAGACAAAGGAAGAGCGGGTTCTTGTTCTAGAATGAGACAGAAGGCAATTTCTTATCTACTTAACTTGAGCATAGACACATAAAACGATCTCCGGGTAATATAAACAGATTCTGACATCAAGTTTCAACTGTCTGTGCTGCCAAAAGTAAGAACATTTTTAATGGCACGTGGAGAAGAGCCGGTCTCTGCTCTAAGCTGAGCCAGATCCCTTGGCTTCAGCATTTTCTCCTCTCTGGATTTTGCTTGTTCTGCAAAGTTTGCGCTGGGACATCATTTCATTTGGGACACCAGGTTCAGAGTGAGCCTCAGCGGTTTTATGGGAGGGACTGCAGAGAAGACTTGGTTCCGCCCAGGACTCTGCTATGTATCTCCCTCCACGTGGAGCACCCTGTCCTGGCGACCCCACAGCCTGCACAGCCTGGACTCCTGGCTCTCATGGTCTCTGATCCCTCGCTCCCCACCTGAACTGTGGCCAAGATTCCAGATTCATCCTCTGCCTCTTTGGAGGGAAGAATGTCTTCCTGACCAGGGTCTGAGCTAGGAAGGATCCCCCAGCGAGCAGGGGTCGACCTGTCCTCTCTCATACTGTGCGCAAATCACCTTCCCTCCCCGCCACAGTGTGGACTCGGCATCTCAGTACTTCCTGCCCGAGGCCCTGTGAGCGACAAGGAGATGGAACCCTCCTGGTGGCATGTGGGCCCCTGGGCACCAGGTGAAGTGAGCCGATGTGGGAAAGGGGCGGGGGGGGGGGGTGGGGGGGGGGGGGGGGGGGGGGGGGGGGGGGGGGGGGGGAGGGGGGGGGGGGGGGGGGGCGCGGGAGGACGGACCTTCAGGCAGCCAGTCATTCCTCTCTGGCTCTGTAGACAGCCGCGTGCAGGTGCTCGAACAAGGGAGGGGAGGGGAGAGGAAAGCGGAGGTGGAACTGAACCTCATAAATGGTCTAGTTCCGCCGACTAGCAAGTATGTAAGATGTGAATTGTTTCACTTGAGTAAGATAAAAACCCCTTTGGGGACGCAGCCTGCAGGAGGCAGGATGCTTTCTTACCCCTCTTCACCGCCCCCTGCACTTCTAGAAAGCTCAACCTTGGAGTTTCCTAATTGCGGGGGGTGGGGTCACCTGGCTCTTTCCAAGGTAGAAGCAGGATGTTGGCTTTAGAGCGCCACCTGGAGGCCGAAGGGGCTCAGTACTCAGAGGGGCTCCAGGGGCACCTCAACCTCACCAGCCCTCCACCCCCACCCCACCCCCAGGACAGGCTCAGGCACAGCCAGGGCCTTTTAACACAATCCGGACTCAGGGAAAGGCCGGCAACCCCAGACCTCTCAGAGCTTCCCCTGGATTTTTTGGATTCTGTTTTTTTTTCCCATTTAGTCCCCCCAAATGCATTCCAACCTTACAGACTCTTACAACTCAAGGCAGAGTTGCTTATTTTTATGAACTGAGTCAACACAGAAATGTGGGAAACGCACACTTCTTAACCCAAATGCTATGGCTTCCCTTGATTCTTTTAAGGAGATTGTTGGGGAAAATATCAACAACCTCAGATATGCAGATGATACCACACAGCCGAAGCGACCTAGCATGCGCGCACACAAAGACTAGCTGAATTCCTGTCTTTTGTACATGTTCCTATGGTGCTCTGAAACATACACACAGAGGTTGTTCACATTTCCACCTTTGTTTAATATCCATCTTCCCCATAGGCTGTAAATTCCTTGAAGGCACAGCCCCGTCTCATTCACTACTGTTCCCAGGCACTTGCACACTGTCAGCATCGGTTTTCAGGACCAGAAATGAACAGAATTGGTATCAGGTTTCCAGCTGATCACAGGAAGGCACACAGAGCTTCCAGGGGGTTGAAACCAATTTAGGGTGTATCTTCATGTGGCTCCCTCACTCCCGCCTCAGCCTTTTCTGATCATGCCCCTTCTTGAGCTCTTCATAGTGGTCAGAACAGCCATCATCAAAAGGACCACAAATAACAAATGTTGGTGGGGATGTGGAGAAAAGGGAACCCTCGTACATCGTTGGTGTGAATGGAAATGGTACAGCCACTATTGAAACAGTTCCTCAAAAAACTAAAAATAGAATTACCATATGACCCACAATTCCACTTCTGGGTATATACCTGGAAAACATGAAAACACTGACTTGAAAAAACACATACACCCCAGTGTTCATAGCAGCACTGTATACTGTATACCATTGCCAAGATATGGAAGCAACCTGAGTGTCTACCAACAAGTGAATAAATAAATAAGATGTGGCAGATACACACACATGTATATATACATATATATGTATATATACACACACACACACATATATGAGCTTCCCTGCTGGCTCAGCAGTGAAGAACCTGCCTGCAATGCAGCAGATCTAGGTTCAATCCCTGGGTCAAGAAGATCCACTAGAGGAGGGCATGGCAACCTGTTCCAGAGAATCCCATGGACTGAGGAACCTGGAGGGTTGTAGTCCATAGGGTCGCACAGAATCGGACACAACTGAAGAGACTAAGCAGTATACACACACTCACACACACACACATACAACGTAATACTACTCAGCCATAAAAAAAGACAAAATTTTGTTATTTGCAGCAACATGGATGGACTTGAAGGACATTATGCTAAGTGAAATAAAAATCAGGTGGAGAAAGACAAACACTATGTAATATCACTTATATGGGGAATCTAATAAGTACAACAAACTAGCAAACGTAACAAAGAAGAAGCAGACGCACAGATACAGAAAACAAACTAGAAGTTACCAGGGAGGAGAGGGGAGGGGCAATATAGGAATAGAAAATAAAGAGGTACAAATTATTGGGTATAAGATAAGCTATACGGGTAGATCATACAACACAAGGAATATAGCCAATATTTTATACTCTATAGAGTATAACCTTTAAAAATTGTGAATCTCTATACTGTATACCTGCAACTTACATAATGTTTCTGTACATCAATTATACTTCAATAAATTCTAAATAGAAAGAAAGGCCTTTGAGTTTTAGGAGGCTGCCAGTCATGTGGGTTGACCCTGGAATACTGGGAGGATGCAGAGCCTTGGGACGGGGCAGATCTTAGGGGTGAATCTAGAGTAAGGAGAAACCTACTTTTCCAGGCAGAGTATGGCCATTGACGGGGGGGACACAGCTAAGAGATGAGCGGTCACCCAGCCCAGGTTAGGCGGTTCGTGGGTATCTCAGGTATCCTGACAGCTGAGCGGAGCATGGGAGCAGGGAACGCAGAGAGGACCCTCTGCAAACACCGACTCTTAGGGCACTTGGTCCGCAAATGGCAAGACCTCATCCACCAGCTGGTAGGGCAGGTGGTTCCTCACCCTGCCTAAGGCTCCACACCACATGGCAGCCCCTCCACATCACACATTATTCACCAGATAAGACATGCATTCACGTGACATTTTCTTTGCAGTCACTTGCAGGTACTGTTTATATCAACATTTACTGAAGCTGCAGCCTCTTAGCAGGATTTATGCCAGGCATTGCTAACATTCTCTCTGTCGCCCCCTGGAGGTCAGTCCTCCCCTCGAAGCCCAGAGACCGTGGAAGGTGAGGACTTAATTCTGTCGAGGTGACAAGGAGGGCTCAGTATCTAAGCCAGGGCACCCGAGCCTGAGGCACTAGCGTGCCTGCCTTCTTGAGGAGAAGAAAGCTCTGACTGGGTTTAAAGTGTGTTTGTGTGTGCTGTGTATGTGTGTGTATACATGAGAGTGTGTGAGCATGTGAGACCTCTGTGTGTGTGTGTAGACTGTGAGTGTGTGAGACCAGGTATATACGTGTGGTTGTTAGTGGTGTGCTGTGTGTGTGTACATGAGTGTGTGCAAGCATGTGAGACCAGGTGTATGTGTCTGTTCTGTGTATACATGAGTGTGTGAGTGTGTGAGAGCCATGTGTGTGTAGACTGTATGTGAGACCAGGTGTATGTGTGTGATTGTGAGTGTATATGTGAGCGAATTGTGTGAATGTGTATGTAAACCTGAGATTATGTATAAGAGTGTGTGAGGCTGGTATGTGAACATGAGTGTGTGTGTGTGTGTGTGTGTGTGAGCTCGGGACAGTCAGCCAGGGCCCACACGCAGCCCCCCAAGGGGCTCCTCACAGCTCCTTGGACTTGCCAGCCCAGCACACCCACACCATGCCCAGGATGGAGTGGAGTGCTACGCGCCCAGGGGCTCCAAGCCTGGCTCGGTGCCAAGCCTCGCCTCGCCTCACGCCTCCTCCAGAGAACCCGGGCACAGCACCGAACAGTCAAATATTTTCCTTTTCTGTCATCGCTAACGATAGCTCCGTAAGCTCCCAGATCACTGCCTTCGCTCCTTGCCGTAATTAGCAATTTTCTGATATCATACAAGCCCTGGCTAATTATTTCCTAGGAGACAAAGCAAAGTCGCAGGACGCTGCAGTGCAGTGGATTCACCCTGCTCCCGAGAGAAGCGCGGGTGCTTGTGTGTCAGCTACACCGCAGGGCGGGCCCCAGAAGGGCACGGTGCCCCCAGGCGCGGCCCGCGGTGAGGGGGTCCCAGCCCCGCTGTTCACGAATGCATCAGGCGGGTTCACAGCATCCCTGGCCAGGGTCCCAGTAGGACAGAGGACATTTGTCCCCCTCCCAAGCCACCTGTGCATCCAGCATCCTCTCCTCCCGCCGTGTTCCAACCCAGCTCGCCCGTCTTCACCCTCACCCTTAGGGCCCTGCTCTGTGTCTGCTTCTCCCCCCGGGGACCAGGGGAGCTGTAACCCCCTCCCGAGGGCAGGGCCTCCAGCAACAGTCTGGACACGGGCCCCCTTTTCCCCAGGGCCCCTGAGAGTTCTGGGGCACGTGGTCACCCAGGACGCACCGCAGACCCTCTAAGCAGGTGGCTGGATGAAAAGAAGGAAAACCACCTACGAGGCTATTTTTGTCCGGGGTAATTCTAGAGACTGGAGCGCACACTGGGTTTTCTTGCCTGCCTTACTCAAATAACAACCCCAGTGGCATCTTCCTTTTGCAAGCGAGAAAGTCCCTTCTGGGCAGGAAGTTTGGGCTTCTCTATTCCCAGAACCCAGCAGGGGCCACAGGTGTGTCGTCCAGATGCCTCCAGACAGACAGGATGCTTTCATCTCTCCCTGACTCCCCCGCACCACTCCCCTTTACATGGGGCTCTGAGAGGGTCTCTTGCCAGCCACATCCTGTTTGGTCAGGGTGCCTCCACCTGAGCCCTGCCACCCAGACCCCTGGAGCCCCATCTGGGGTGTCGGAGCTGTGCTGGGCCGCTTCCACGTGACCCGTGTCCAGATGCCCAGGCATCTGGCTGCTCCCTGACGGTCTGGCCACATGACCCGGTTGCTGGGACAGCCCCGGCTGACACCTCCTGTCCAGGATGAATGGTTAAGAACTCCACGGAGTGTCACGGTTTGGACCACAATGACAGTCCTCCTACCTGGTAAGGGGGACTTCCAGAGGGAAAGAATCTACCTGCCAATGCAGGAGACGCGGTTTCGATTCCTGGGTCAGGAAGATCCCCTGGATAAGGAAATGGCAACCTACTCCAGTTTTCCTACCTGTAGAATTCCGTGGACAGGAGCCTGGCCGGTTACAGTCCATGGGGTCGCAAAGAGTCGGACATGACTTAGCAACTGAACAACAGAAACCTGGTGAGGAAGCTTCGAGCGCCAGCAGCGTCTCCTTGGCCCCTAAAGTCTGGCCAGCCTGCAGCACCTCCACCCCTGCTGGAGAGGGGCTGGGAGTCCTCCTGGAAGCCTGAGATGAGCTGTTGTGGGCTGAGGAGAGCAGGCCGCCCCTGGGGCAGAGACCTGCAAGGCCATTGCTTCACGCCCAGCATCTGTTCAAACCCAGTTCAACCCTTCCCGTGACATGGGAGTCCTGGAGCCCTGCTTCATGTCTCCAGCTGAAGCGTCCTCTCTCTGAGCCTACAAATCCAGCCTGAGCTCCTTTCGCCTCCATTGGCTGTGAGAGGCAATGTGACATCAGGCAGGTCACCTCCCTGCACTAAGCTTCCCTTCACCCACCTGTAAAACTAGAGTGTTAACTGTGCATGCCCCGCAGGCTTCACTGCAGATGGTGACTGCAGCCATGAAATTAAAAGACGCTTGCTCCTTGGAAGGGAAGCTATGACAAACCTAGACGGCATATTAAATAGCAGAGAGATCATTTTGCTGACAAAGGTCTGTATAGTCAAAGCTATGGTTGTTCTAGTAGTCATGTATGGATGTGAGAGTTGGATGATACAGAGGGCTGAGTGCCAAAGAATTGGTGCTTTTGAACTGTGGTGTTGGAGAAGACACTTGAGAGTCCCTTGAACAGCAAGGAGATCAAACCAGTCCATCCTAAAGGAAATCAACCCTGAATATTCATTGGAAGGACTGATGCTGAAGCCAGAGCTCCAAAATTTTGGTCACCTGATGTGGAAGGCTGACTCATTAGAAAAGACCTTGATGCTGGAAAAGATTGAGGGCAGGAAGAGAAGGGAGCAACAGAGGATGAGATGGTTGGATGGCATCACTGACTCAATGGACATGAGTCTGAGCAAATTCTGAGAGCTAGTGAAGGATAGGGAAGCCTGGTGTGCTATATAGTCCATGAGGTCGCAAAGAGTCAGACACAACTTAGTGACTGAACAAGTACTCCCTTCCTTTCTAGACTACAAGCACCTTTTCTTTAAAAGGCAAAACCCAGAGTTATGTGTTGAGTAGAGACTACATGCCAGTGTTTCACAGCTGCGTCACCAATGCCTGGGTGTCATCAATCCATTTCACAGGTAGGGAAGAGGAGGTTCAGAGAGGTTAGCTTATTGGCCCAGGTCACACAGCTTAGTAGTTAAAAGCTCAGGGATGGTTTTGAATACAGGCCCTTTCTCCAGCTTGTCACACAATCCCATCTCCCTCCACAAAAACCTCACAATGACAAACAAAGCTTTCTTCTGAAATCTACTGCAGGTTAGCCATGAAAGTGAAAGGAAGTGAAAGTGTTAGTTGCTCAGTTGTGTCTGACTCTGTGGCCCCACAGACTATAGCCTACCAGGCTCCTCTGTCCATGGGATTCTCCGGGCAAAAAGACTGGAGTGGGTTGCCATTCCCTTCTCCAGGGGATCTTCCTGACCCAGGGATCAAATCTGGGTCTCCTGCATTGCAGGCAAGACTCCTTACTGTCTGAGCTACAAGGGAAGCCCACGGTTAGCCATGGAGGTGTACAATGGATGACATTTAAAATCAGCTGTGCTCTTCAAGAAAGATCGAACGGATTCCAGGCATCAGCTGAAGAGGACAATCATTTACACAAGCCAAGAAACTTTAAGAGCTTCAGCCAAAATCAATAGGTCACTGCTCCCTATCTTCTGCCCTTGAGAATATGTGCCATTGAGTCTGCTCGTGACCGTGACTTCTGGATTGAACAAAAGATGTTCCAACAAGGTTTGCTATTTGCAAAAAGGGCCAGGGAATGTTGTTTCCAGGTGCAAGGATTTGTGTCCAGAGAGGAAGTCTTGCCAGTCTATCCTCGGCTTTGCCACTTCCCCTCTGGGCCTCAGTGTTCTCCTCTGTGCAATGGGCCTGGAGGAGCTCTGCTTCAGGACCCCTACGGCCCCCACCTCAGGGACCCCTGAGTCACACGTCTTAGATGCTCAAGGTGTCTTCTGCTGTCTAGAAGGTTTGCACGAGCAAGTAGTAGTGTAGACTGACTGGTTCCTCCCCAAAGACAAGTCCACGTCGTAATCCCCAGACCCTGTGAATGTGACCTTATTTAGAAAAAGGGGAGTTTCCCTGGTGGCCCAGTGGTTAAGACTCCGAGATCCCAAAGCAGGGGACCCATGTTCGATCCCTGCTGGGGGAACTAGATCCCACGTGCTGCAACTAAGAGTTGGCATCTTGCAGCTAAGATCTGGCACAGCCAAATTTAAAAAATAGAAAAGGGTCTTTGTGGATAAATTAATTTCAAGATTTTAAGATGAGATCATCCTGGATTACCTAAAGGGGTTCTAAATCCAATGTTGAGTATCTTTTAAGAGACACATAGAGGAGAAGGCCACGTGAAGACTGAGGCAGGGGCCTGGCTGACTTGGCCATGGGTCAAGAAGCACCATCAAACCCCACCTAAAGCCAGAGGAGGCAGAGAAGACAGTCTCTCCCCCAGCCTCCAGGCCAACCCCGCCCCACGACACCTTGATTCTGGATTTCCGGTTTCCAGAATTGTGAAGGACTAAGTTCCCGTGGTTTCAGGCTATCCATTTTGGGGTAACTTGTTACGGGAGCCGTTCAGAAAGTGGATACCAAGATCTGCTGTGAACACAGCCCGAGGGCATGCGGGTTCACTCTCCAAATATTGGTACAAGTCGCTTCACGGGTAAAGGTTTCTGGAAGGAACTGCTGGGTGGAATCACCGACCGAAATCAAGGTAAGTCATTGCCTGTTAGAAAACCTGCGGATGACCTCCAGTAAAAGGCACAGGGGCTGAACAAGTCCCTCCAGCCACTGGGTTAGTCCCCGCCTTCCCCGAACACTCCCACCGCCCACCGTCACTGGGGAGCTGGCCCTGGGCTCACCTCGGATGGCTGAGTGGTCTCTCTCCTGCTTTCCCTGCTGGTCTGCAGAAAGCCCTGCCTGCCAGCCCTCCTCCTTCTCAGCCCAGCTCCTGCCCAGCACAGCAGGCCCTGCCGACCACTTCGCCCAGGCCTTCAGAGACTTTCTTACGGCGAGAGCCCAGGTCCTCGGCAGCCCCACTTCGCCCCGTTCCCTGGCACAGCTGGCCCTCCTTCCTTTCTGAAACCCTCCAGATCCTGATGACATGACCCTCCCCGACTCTCAGCTGACCTGTCTTCAACCACCTTCCCAGTTTCCATCTCCTCTGCTCCCAGCATGGTCCTCTCAGGCCTGCCCAGCCTCAGACTCACCTGGGGCAGGTGAGGGATTATTTTATGTCACCCTGCCTAGGCCATGGGGTGTCCAAACATTTAGTCAAAATTCCATAGTTATATACACATGTGTATATGCAATATATGTATATATATGCATATATATGTATATACACATATATTGTGTGTGTGTATATATATATTCAACTTCCCTCATAGCTCAGATGGTAAAGAATGTGCCAGTAATGCAGGAGACCTGGGTTCGATCCCTGGGTCAGGAAGATCCCCTGGAGAAGGGCACGGCAACCCACTCCAGTATTCTTGCCTGGAGAATCCCATGGACAGAGGAGCCTAGTAGGCTACGACATGGGGTTGCAGCATAGGGTTGCAAAGGGTTGGACATAACTGAGCGACTAACACTTTCACTTCATATATGCATATGTACATATACACATATATGCATGTATACATATAATGTTGTTGTGTGTGTGCTTAGTCACTCAGTTATGTTCGACTCATGGACTGTAGCCCGCCAGGTTCCTCCATCCATGGGATTCTCCAGGCAGGCATACAGGAGTGGGTTGCCATTTCCTTCTCCAGGGGATCTTCCCAATCCAGGGATTGAACCCACGTCTCCTGCATTTCAGGTGGATTCTCTACCACTGAGCCACTGGGGAAGGCCACATATATAAAACCAGGAGAACCATGATGTCAGTGGTCAGTAGGATTCTCAAGCGCTGCCTCAGACCTAATGAATCCACATGTTTGGAGGCGCCCGGGAGTCTGCTGGCAGCTCAGCAGCTTCTTGTTCTCCTGTGAAGGGGCACAGCTGAGCTTCGTGGCCAGCAGGGAGTCTCGGGGCTCAGGAGCCCCTCTTCCTCTCAGTCAGCGGGGCAGTAAGTCCCCTCTTGTCCCCTCTTCCTTCACCCAAAGAGGCCAGGATGGGGCAGGAAAGCAGCCAGTCTCGGCCTGGCAGGGCAGCCTGGGGCTGGGGTCTGCAGGCTTGGCCTCCATTCAAGCCACTGGGGCCTCCCAGCGGAAGTCAAGAGATGGCCCATCTCTGACACTCTCAGCAGCTTTCAGGAGGATTGCTTTCTCACTGTGGACTAGCCTCTGCCTTCCAGGAACACTCAGCCAAGTGGTAACACTGCTGAAAGAAAAAGACTCTTCTTTCTTGTGGGCTCTTAGAATCTGGTTGATTGAAGCCAAATGCTGCCACCACCAGCAACCCCACCCCCAGCTGATTTCACAGGCACACAGGTGAGGCCACTACGTACAGGATGATGACGTCCACACCTGGGCCAACAGGCCAGGCTCCCCAATAATGTCTGGGGCTGAGTTTCTTTCTTTTTAACTTATTTTATTGAAGTATTGTTGGCTTGCAATATTGTGTGAAGTTTCTAGTGTACAGCAAAGTGATTCAGTTATACATATATGTATGTTCTTGTTCATATTCTTTTCCATTATGGTTTATCACAGGATATTGAATATAGTCCCCTGCACTGCACAGTAAACCTTGTTGTTAATCCATCCTATAAGGAAGAGCTTATATCTGCTGATTCCAGGTTCCCAATCCATCCTTCCCCACCCCAGCCCCTCTTGGCAACCACAAGAGGTTGCCTCCTAGAATTCTCCACCTGGATGCTCAGCCTGCATTCCACTCAGCATATCCAAACCCACTTTATCAGCTCCCTTCCCATGCTCTTTTCCAAGTCTATACCTTGCTTTGGTTAATGGTAGCACCAGTCACCCAACTGTTCTTATTAACAATTCCATTGACATATTTTCTTACCTTCCTCTCTTATCTCCCACACCTGGTTGGTTACAGGATCTTGTCTGAGTCTCCCCTCCTCTCTCTGACCCTGCAACAGCCAGACTTGGCTCAGTCCCTGTCACTTTCTGCCTGGATTCCCTATAAAAAAGGAGAGCTCTTTAAGAGGTTGTAGGTAGAGATCTGGGCTTCCCCAGTAGTTCAGGGGTAAAGAATCTGCCTCCAAGGCAGGAGAGACAGGAGATGCAGGTTTGATCCCTGGGTCGGGAAGACCCCCTGGAGGAGGGCACAGCAATCTACTCTAATATTCCTGCCTGGAGAATCTTATGGACAGAGGAGCCTAGTGGGCTATGGTCCATAGGATCGCAAAGAGTCACACACTACTGAAGAGACTTAGCACGCGTGCACAAGTCGAGTTCTAGCATCAGACTACTGCTAAGTCACTTCAGTCGTGTCCGACTCTGTGTGACCTCAAGGATGGCAGCCCACCAGGCTCCCCCGTCCCTGGGATTCTCCAGGCAAGAACACTGGAGTGGGTTGCCATTTCCTTCTCCAATCCATGAAAGTGAAAGGTGAAAGTGAAGTCGCTCAGTCATGTCTGACCCTCAGCGACCCCATGGATTGCAGCCTTCCAGGCTCCCCGGTCCATGGGATTTTCCAGGCAAGAGTACTGGAGTGGGGTGCCATTGCCTTCTCCGAGCATCAGACTAATCTAGGTTCAAATCCCAGCTCTGCCATTTACTGTGTGACTTTAGGTGGGTCAGTCAACTGCTCTAAGCCAGACAATTTCCTTATGTGGAAAATTCCTATTTCATAGGGTTCTGATGAGGATTAAATAGGACAGTGTTTAGCTTAGACCCCAGCACAGTGAGTCCATTCAAGGCACCTGCACTAAACACCATCAGTTCTCCTGGGTAGACGAGGCCTTCCGCTGCCTGGATGTGGCCCTTCGCGCTCCACTGAGCCCCCGTGCGTCTTCTCATGCTGCTTTTCCCTCTGCCTGGAGCACCCACTCTGTTGTCCATCCAGTTAACTCAGATCTGTCCTTCACAAATGAGCTTGGGTGTCACTTCTTTATGACAACATGTCAGGAGCTTGAAATGGACTGGGCTGGGAGTGTTTACACAAAGGAAATTGGCAAACACTGCAAACCAGGGGGTGATTTATTCTTTGCATGACTGTCTAGACTTGAGAAAATACCGACAAACGCGTTAATAATGCAGACTAAATGTAAAAGAGGGTTGTGCCTGTAACGATTACACTGCAAACAGCTCAAAAACTGAGCAAATATTCTTCCAGTATTTGCAAACTGTTATCTAATTCAGCAGAGAAGTTGCTTACATCATTGACAAATGAGTGACATGCATCTTTGTTGGTTCACTCTGCCTTATAAACAATAGACATTTACGGGGAGGTTTTATTCATTTAGAATGATATGAGTGAGTGCTCTGCCAAATCAGATTGTATTATGCACTTATCTGGAGCCTGATTTTGTGACACTGTTGTCAGTGATAAAATGATAAAGACTAATAGTAGATTTTGCAAGAAATAGTGAGTCACTCGGAGAAGGCAACGGCAACCCACTCCAGTATTGCTGCCTGCAGAATCCCAGAGACGGGGGAGCCTGGTGGGCTGCTGTCTATGGGGTCGCACAGAGTCGGACACAACTGAAGCGACTTAGCAGCAGTAGTGAGTCACTGAAGTTACAGATATAAGCTGAAAAATAAAGTTGCTTAAAATCTATATCATTTCTAAATGTAAATAACAAGATCACAAACAGAAAATTTTGTAAATCTTCAATTGATCTCATGAATTTCACTCACAATGTAGAATTATTTTTCAGTTTCTAGTCCCCCAAATATCAAATGACATAGGACTTCCCTGGTGGCTAAGACTCCGCTCTCCCAGTGCCAGGGGGCCAGGTTTGATCCCTGCTCAGGGAACAAGATCCCACATGCTGCAACTAAATATTACGCATGCCACAAGGAAGCAATGAAAATCAAAGATCCTGGATGCCACAGCTAACACCCAGAAAGGTCAAATAAATAAATACTTTAAAAAAAGAAAAATATTTTTAAAATATCAAATGACAGAGAAATTGGCTAAATTGTTTAAATGCAAGCAAGATGAAGAGAGACAGAAAATAACAAGAACAAGAATAATGTAACACATTGAAACCCCTCCATTTACCACATCATCATTGAGATTTGACCACAGGGTGGCTAAAGGTGCAAGAGTTCCAGAAAAACATTCCTAGAAGTCTGTGTGGATCCATTAGCTATATAGGTTCTACAGTAAAGAGTACTGCGTATTTTATAATTTCTTTTAGATTGTGTGCTGGGCATCCTTTATGTCACTAAAATACTCACATGGGTGAGAACTCCTTGCTGCTGTGTGCAGCTGCCAGACTTTGTACTGGGTGGTGCGCATTCCTGGGATGCCTTTTACAACTTTTTACACAGGGGGAAAACACAAATGCAATCAGTTAGACACAAAGTGCATTGAACTTGAGTATAGTCCTCATTGTATTGGGTTGGCCAAACAGTTTGTTTGGGGTTTTCCATACACTGTTATGGGGAAATCCAGACAAACTTTTTGGCCAACCCAATATATCTATTCATACAATGGAATACTACCAGCAACAGAAAGAGCAGGACGTCCTGGGCAGAGAAAGACACGAATGTGGCACAGAAGTGCAGTGAGTGGGAGAACGGGCACAGAGGCATGCGTCCTGTGTAATCACCTGAAGCTCCCCGCCTCTTCCCTGAAGAATATAACACTCTTGCTGGGGTCCTGGGTTCCAGGTGATTTGCAGCTGACTCCAGGGTTGCCCTGAAGTGACAATGCCCGGACGTCTGTGGTGGCAGAGGGTCCGTGGCAAAGCGGCCAGTGGAGTCTGCCGGGTGGGAACTCAGCCTTCATTCACCTGCCCATAGAGGCCTCTTGGGTGAGGATTAGCTGCCTGGACCCTCGGGGGAGAAGTCCAGCTGGGATGCCCAGGATGCAGCCTCCACTCCTGCCGTCCGTCCACATCTCGGAGGGAGACTCCCCAGACAGGGTAGGAAGAGGGCACAAAACAGCCCGGAAAATGACTACCGGACACTCTCACGTCCCTCTTCTCCACGTCTGACCCGGGCAGGAGGGCAGAGAACCATGGGGGCAACTTGGGCGGCGTGGTTCTGTGGCTGACCCCTCGTCTGTCCTTCCCGAGTCTGGGCAGGTCCTCAGAGGGCAGGGCCCAGCTGGCGGGAGAGCTGAGCATGCAGAGCCCTTGCTCCCCGGAATGTGGGTCTTGGGGAGCAGCAGGTGTCCCATGAGGTCCCACGAGGTCGCCTTTCTCCGGGAAGAGACAGGAGGTCACACACGGCTACCGCCCAGGGGCTCAGCTGCCTCGGGTCCCTGGTGGGAAAGGGCTGCTCTTCCGTTGTGAGCGTGCGATCCCTAGGGTCTACTGAGGCCCACAGCCCAGCACTGAGCCTGAGGCCAGTTCCTTCCCCAGAAGGAAGCAGTGTGTGCTTGGAAACTGAACAGCGCCACCGAAGACGGAGAAGCCAAGGAGCGCCCAGCGAGAGCCAAGTCTTTCCCCCGTCTCTGGGATTCTGCAGGCAGCAATACTGGAGTGGGTTGCCGTTGCCTTCTCCGAGTGACTCACTATTTCTTGCAAAATCTACTATTAGTCTTTATCATTTTATCACTGACAACAGTGTCACAAAATCAGGCTCCAGATAAGTGCATAATACAATCTGATTTGGCAGAGCACTCACTCATATCATTCTAAATGAATAAAACCTCCCCGTAAATGTCTATTGTTTATAAGGCAGAGTGAACCAACAAAGATGCATGTCACTCATTTGTCAATGATGTAAGCAACTTCTCTGCTGAATTAGATAACAGTTTGCACTGTCTCTTATACACAGCCCCAGCTGCCCGCCCGCCCCACCTGCTCCCGTCCCTCTGCTGGGAACAGGCTCCTGCCTTTGGATCATGGGCACCGAGGCACAGTAGAGACACTCCCCTTAGCATCTACCCTTCCACCCTAGGAGGCCTGCATTCTGCTTGTGCTTTTGAACCCAAGAGAATTTGCTCCCCTGAGGAAAATGGCCACGTGTTATCAATGTTTAGAGCTAAATGGTACATCCATGTGTCCTATTAAAAAACAAAATCAGGGCTTCCCTGGTGGCTCAGCGGTAAAGAATCCGCCTGCCAATGCAGGAGACACGGGTTCGATCCCTGGTCCGGGAAGACCCCACGTGCTGTGGAGCTACTAAGCCAGTGGACCATGCCTACTGAGCATGCATGCCCAGAGCCTGTGCTCCACTAGCAGGGAATAGCCCCCCCTCGCCACAACTAGAGAAAGCTGGTGCAGAGCAGCAAAGACCCAGCACAGCCAATAAATAATAATTTAAAACAACAACAACAAAACCAAGCAAACAAAACATTTCCAAGCAGCCACCAACTTGACTGAGACTCATTCCACCAATGGGTCAAGGCTTTGGGGTTTGTGGATTCCAAAGCTACTTTACACATCTGGCTATTGAGCCCATGAAGGGTGTCACGTCCCAATAGGGATGGGTGTTGAGTTTAAAATCCATACTGGATTTCAAGTGAAATAACTCATTCTCAATTTTATATGGATGATATATTGAATTAACAAACCAAGTTAAATAAACTGCATTGTTAACATTTATTTTGCTGGTTTCTTTCATTTGTTAAAAGTATGACCACCAGATTACCCATGACTTGTACCATGGCTGATATTCTATTCCAGTTTTAAGGGAACGTTTCCCCACATATTCCAAGGGAATCAGGTTTTTAAAAATAACCAGAATAGTAAGAAACCAAACAATCCAAATGAAACACTTTATTTCAATGACCTGGACATTCTAAGGGCTTCTCACCAAGGATGGTGGTGGGGTGGGCCCTGGTGCGGGCACCAAGGGATGCACTGTCTGCGGAGAATTTAAAAACGATGACAAAACCTAACCAGAGGTCAGTCTGCTGTTTATTATTGCTACTATGTTGCTCCCGCAGTGACAGACGGTTCCCAGAGTGCCAAACCCCTCCCCAGGCGCACACGGGGACTTACCTCTGGGACACTCGCTTCTGCTGCCCGCTGCCCCCCAGGTAAGCCCCCGCCACGTGGCACACAGCCTGCCCTCTGCTTTGGTCAACAGCGACAAGGATCAGTATCCAGCCTGGGCCCTCTCGGGGACCACAGGCTGACTTCCTCTCTTCTTCGCCCTGACTCTCACTGGTCAGGCACTCTTGTCCTACTCCCAGGGCCTGTACCTCCTTCCACCAGCCCGCAGGGGTCGGGGAAGAGCAAACACCCTTCTCAGGGGTGAGGGTCCACTGCACGGGGACCCCTGGGCTCACAAATGCTTCTGGTGCCCCCATGAGCTGGGTGCTACACCGAGTGCCCTGGAGCTACCAAAAGCATAGACTTTACAAAGCGTTCTTCTCGTAGCCAGTGTTCTCCGGAGCAACAGAACCAACAGGATGTATACATGTATAGAGAGAAAGAAAGAGGCTTATTAGAAAGAATTGACTCAGACTTCCCTGGGGATCGAGTGCTTAAGAGAGCTTCCCAAGTAATGCTAGTGGTAAAGAACCTGCCTGCCAATCCAGGAAACATAAAAGACACGGGCTCAGTCCCTGGGCCTGGAAGATGCCCTGGAGAGGGGCATGACAACCCACTCCAGTATTCTTGTCTGGAGAATCCCCGGACAGAGGAGCCTGGCCAGTTACAGTCCATGGGGTCACAAAGAGTCAGACACAGCTGAAGCGACTTAGTGTGCACACAGCTGAAGCGACTTAGTGCACACACACGTAGTGCTTTAAGAATCCACCTGTCAATACAGGTTCAATCCCCGGTCCGGAAAGATCCCACAAACCATGGAGCAACTAAACCCATGCACCACAACTACGGAGGCCACATGCTGCAGCTACTGAAGCCTTTGAGCCCCTGAACCCATGTCTAGCAACAAGAAAAGCCGCCACTTGCTGCAACCGGAGAAAAACCACACACAGCAACAGAGACCCAGCACAGCCAAAGATAAATAAACAAACAATTTTTTAAATTATAAAATACAGAACTGGCTTACGTGCTGGAGGCTGTCAAGCCCCAAATTTGCAGACCCACTGTCCTAGGTCAGGTCCAAAGGCGGGAAGCTACGTAGAACCAAGAGGAGCTCATGTTCCAGTTTGAAGACTTCAGGTGAGAGGTAGTCTCTTTCACTGGGGGTGGGGGTCGTCTTTTGTTCTACTCAGGCCTGCAGCTGATTGGAGGAGGCCCCCCTCACATGACTGAGGGCCCCCTGCTCTATTCACCATCCATCAATCAAATGTTAATCTTGTCCAAAAACACCATCACAGACTCACTCAGAACAATACCTGGGCGTCATGGCCCAGCCAGGTTGACATGTAAAATGAACCCGCATAGTTCCTGAGTGCTGGAGAAGACTCTTGAGAGAACCTTGGACTGCAAGGAGATCAAACCCGTCAATCCTAAAGGAAATCAGTTCTGAATATTCATTGGAAGGACTGATGCTGAGGCTGAAGCTCCAACACTTTGGCCACCTGATGCAAATAACTGACTCATTGGAAAAGGCCCTGATGCTGGGAAAGATTGAAGGCAGGAGGAGAAGGGGATGGCAGAGGACCTGATGATTGGATGGCATCACTGACTCAATGAACCTGAGTTTGAGCAAGCTCCAGGAGTTGGTGGTGGACAGGGAGCCCTGATGTGCTGCAGTTCATGATCTTGCAGATTCGGACATGACTGAGTGACTGAGCAACAACCGAGCTCCTTACAGGTGAGCACCAGGGCAGAGATGAGAAAAGGAAGAGGTGGCTGTATGGGCACAAACGCGGAGCTACACCACTGCTGTTGCACAACCTCTCTGGGCTGGTGCCCCCTTCCGTAGACCATACCCACGGGTGGAGAAGCCCCCGCAGCATGCTCAGGGCCGTCCTTGGCACTAACTGCTGCCACTGTGAGCTTTACACTGTGGCTGGGATGGTGCTCCCAGGAGCTGAGGAGCCGGGAACAAGGGAAGACTGAAGGGTAAGCCAGGCAAGGCGCCCTGGGGGAGGCGAGCATTCTAAGTAAGCTCAAAATCACTTCCCATGGCTTTGTGGCTTATTTTCTTTCATTTGCCTCTTAACTTTTAGATCTAGGACCTTATGAAGGTGAGAATTTCATCCGCTCCCCAAAATGAGTGCAAAACTTGCTTTTCCTGGATTAAATCCACTTCTGTGGGTCAGGTAGCCAGCAGCTGGGAGTGCCTCCCTCCACCAGGCAGGGCATGCCTCCCACCCCTGCACCTCCCAGGACCCAGGTCCTTCTAAACCTGTGTTTACTCCGGGGCTGCTGAGCTCAGATCATCTCGCGGCTCTAATCTGAGCCCTTCCCGGCTGAGTGTCTGAACTGATTCGACAGAGCGGCAACACACATGCACTGAAGCTAAAAATAGGCACCTTTTCCGAGCGAGAGGAGGCAGAGTCCTTAGAAGTCCCACAGCAGGAGAAACGCAAGCCCTGGTCCAGGCCCCCGGGGCCGCGGGTGGGTGAGCGCGGGGGTCCAGGGAGTATTTATGGAGCAGTTACTGCACACGGGGTACTGGGGTCGGCGGGGGCGGGGTTAGTTCTTCCTTTCCTTGGGGCTCTGGGAGGAAGGACTCGCCCATCCTTCCCCAGGCTCCTTGACAGACGCATTGGTTAGGCCTTTGCATCCGCTGGGCCCGTCCAGTAGTCACCGTGCTCCCATCCCCTCCTCTGCTCCTCGGTCCCTAACCCTAATTCTGCCCCTCCTGACCAAGTGCGCGGAAAGTCGCTTCACTCGTGTCCGACTCTGTGCCACCTTATGGACTGTAGCCTGCCAGGTTCCTCTGCCTGTGGGATTCTCCAGGCAAGAACACTGGGGTGGGTTGCCATGCCCTCCTCCAGGGCATGATTCCTGACCCAGGGATCAAACCCGAGTCTCTTACGTCTCCTGCATTGGCAGGCGTGCTCTTTCCCACTAGCGCCACCTGGGGAGCCAAGGGCAAACACGCCCGTGCTCAGACGGAAATGGAGCAGGACCCCCCCACACACACACCCCCCACCCCCGGCCTCATGTCCTCAGCCTTCCTTTTGTTCGTGAAAAACTTCAGCCAAAGAATAAGTTTAATCAGAGAAGTGAGAAAATGCAGAAACAAAGGAAAACAGTCTAAGAAGATGAGATAATAATAGTCATTAAGCAAAGTTAAGGCCCTTCAGTTCCTTCTCAGAGGCCATAGATAATATTCTGAGCCATGCCCTAGGAGCTGTCTTGTAGATTCTGAAACCTCCACCAGGTGGGAGAGGCTAATTACATGATGGCCAGACTGTAGCCATGACAAGAGCTGCCACAACTGCCAGGACTGGCCTCAGAGAAGTGGAAGCCGACTGACCCTGTAACTGGAGACTCACTGTAGCAGAAGACTGTTGCTGCATGTACCCACCTCCCTTTGCCTAGCTCTTGCCCCTCGATTGGGGGAGGGCAGGGGGAGGATGGGGGAGGGTGTCAGCCTTTGGACATGAGTCTGACCTCCCCCCAATCTCTCCAACCCCCCCATGCAGCAGAGTCAGACAGGACTGAGCATGCCTGCATCCCCTGGGCTGCTGGCCTGTGAAACGAAACAAACTTCCCTTTCTACCAGCGTCCCCTCTTTGTTGGCTTTTGAGCCACTTTCGGTAACCACATCCCAGCCCATGGACTTCCCCCCAAGCCTCTCCTTCCTGAGTGCCCAACCTTGGAGGCACATGGCCACCTACTGATGGCTTTCCACGTGCTTTAGCAACTTTAACTGCAGACCAAGGTGGAGCTCAGCGTTCCCATTTTATAATAAGAAGAAAATCAAGTCTGGAGTAAGTGAAGTGGGCCATGCTGCCAGGGGGGATTGAAAGCCATCTGCAGTGGCTTTGTGGGTCTTTTCATCCGGCCAGCAGGGGGCGATAGAACCTAAACTTACCATCAGGACCCTCTGAGTCACAGGCTTTGGCCTTGATTTATCCTAGTAGGTATATGATCTTTTCAGAGAGAGAGTAGGGTTTCCCAGGTGGCTCAGTGGTAAAGAATCAGCCTGCCAAGGTAGGAGACATGGGTTTGACCCTAAGTCGGGGGAAGATCTCCTGGAGGAGGAAATGGCAAACCACTCTAGTATTCTTACCTGGAGAACCCCATGGACAGAGGAGCCTGGCAGGCTATAGTCCATTGGGTAACGAAGAATCAGATGCGACTGAGCATGCATGCGTGCGAGAAAGGATCCATGGCTTTCATCAGCTATGAGCCAGAAAAAGATTACACAAGAATTCCAAAATCCTATAACAATGAAAACGGTAACAGTAAAACCCTGCAAGCTTGCTTTTTGGGTCAAAGACAACACTGAGACTCTTTCCTCCTGGCTGCAGTGGGGGCTCAGCTGTGCAGAAAGGAGCATCTTCCGTCCCTTCCAAGGGCAGCTCCGTCCCCAAATCCATCTCTTCATTTCTGAGTGCGCAGCGACACCGTGTGGCCATTTCTCAGTACAGCTTCTTGCTGCTCTATTTTTTTTTCATTATTTAAAAAATCACCAGATTGATGTTTTTGCTAGACATTTTGCCTTCATCCCACTGCACAGGAAAGGCAACGGAAGCAGCTGTGACTGGGAAGAGATCAGCTAAGCTTATGGGGACAAACGTCCTCCTGGCACGCTGGCCACGGCGACCCTTGAGCTCAGGAAGCCGGCCGAGGGCGACCCCCTTGGGCACTGTTTGGGGGAACAGCAAGGTGGTGGTGGGACCTCAAGGTACTGAGCCGACATTTAACCTCAAGCTGTGCTGCTGCCCTCTGCTGGCCCCTCCACCTGCCCCCTTCTTCCCCGCCTCCCACCCCGCCCCCCAGCGCTCCCCAAATCCAGGCTGCTGAAACTCGGTGGAAAGATCAAGGCAAACAGGGGGAACCAGGCAAACTCTGCCTTGGTATAACCTCCAGCCTCAGGAGGTGGAAATGGAGGCTTGTTACGTGAGAGGGGACGATCCGGGGATGGGTCACTAAGCCCCTCCTCCCCTCTTATTTTAAATGTGAGTGAGGGAAGCGACTTTCAGAGGTCTCTCCTGAAGGAATTGCATATGGCCGTGCGGGGAAATGGCCACACGGGGTGGCTGCCGGCATAGAGATGATGGGACGGCGCCGGCAGAAGGGTAGAGGGAGGCTGTCTAGGTGGCTTTGGACTTGAGGAAGGATTTGCCCCTGGAAGGGATGGAAGATGCTCCTTTCTTCACAGCTCAGTCCCGCACTGCAGCCAGGAGGCAAGAGTCTTAGTGTTGCCTTTGACCCAGAAAGTAAGCTTGCAGAATTTTGCTGTTACTGTTTTCACCTGTATAATCTTTTCTGGCTCACAGTTGATGAAAGTTGTAGTTTTTTTTTTTTTTTTTTTTTTTCAGAAACCCACTATGAGAAATCAAGGTTGTGGCTAACATGAGTCAACACATGGTGGCTCAAACAAGGTAGGGGGTGTTTTCTCTCACATAATCTAAAGTCTGATCGAGGTACAGGTGACCCAAGGTTGCTATGGTAACTCCACCATGTCATGAGACCCTAACTGCTCTGCTTTCTGCTGCATCAATCCTGAAGTAGGTCTTCTATCCACAAGGTTACATTATGATCACAATAGGGTTGCTAGAGCTCCACCCATCAGTTCTGAGTTCCAGGCAGAAAAAAGAAGTTTCATCTGTAACTGGCAGTGACAATAGCTTCTATTTATTCCGTGCCCACTGTGTCTACATGCACTGTCTCATCCATTCTCATAATAACCCTTCCAGATGGTGTTTATTATTCCCATTTCACAGGTGAGGGGAATGAAGTGTATTGAGGCTGTTGCTCTTGTGCTCAGTCGCTTCGGTTGGGTCCAACTCATTGTGACTCCAAGGACTGTAGCCTTGGTTTCTCCAGGCAAGAATACTGGAGTGGGTTGCCATGCCCGCCTCCAGGGGATCTTCCCGACCCAGGGATCGAACCTGTCTCTTATGTCTCCTGTATTGCAGGCTGGTTCTTTACTGCTGAGCCACCAGGGAAGCCCAGTGAGGCTGTTAGCTGCACTAGGTAGTGAGTGATGGAGACAAAATCTGAACCTAGAACTGACTTCAAATTCCATGGTGTTTACACTAGCACCAGATGAAGGGGAAGAGCCACAGGACTCAGCCAGGACTTTGCCCCAAGGGCCACCTTTCAAAGCTCCTTGCCTTTAATAGTTATTAATGATTCTTAATTGTTAGTAGAAACGACACCAAAACATTATTTTTGAGGAGGTCATTGCTGCTGTGCCACCATGGGGAAGAGAGGGAGCATTACATAGAATGGGTTGCTGCAAAATCAGCAACTTTGCTGGGTACATTTCATGGAGACCTTTCATCCTTCTTCTGCTCTGCTGCTGACTTTGTAGCCACAGGTGAGACCTTCCATGTGACCCTGGACTGCTCTGGTTAACATCCCATCATAGCATCATCTTTCACTATTTGTACAGTTAGGTTCAGAATTTTGTGAAATTCATTTAAATGTGTCCATGTGTGCGTGCAGATGGTGATTGCAGCCATGAAATTAAAAGACGCTTACTCCTTGGAAGAAAAGTTATGACCAACCTAGATAGCATATTGAAAAGCAGAGACATTACTTTGCCGACTAAGGTCCATAGTCAAGGCTATGGTTTTTCCTGTAGTCATGTATGGATGTGAGAGTTGGACTGTGAAGAAGGCTGAGCTGAAGAATTGATGCTATTGAACTGTGGTGTTGGAGAAGACTCTTGAGAGTCCTTGGACTGCAAGGAGATCCAACCAGTCCATTCTGAAGGAGATCAGCCCTGGGATTTCTTTGGAAGGACTGACGCTGAAGCTGAAACTCCAGTACTTTGGCCACCTCATGCAAAAAGTTGACTCATTGGAAGAGACTCTGATGCTGGGAGGGATTGGGGGCAGGAGGAGAAGGGGACGACCGAGGATGAGATGGCTGGATGGCATCACTGACTAGATGGACATGAGTCTAAGTGAACTCTGGGAGTTGGTGATGGACAGGGAGGCCTGGCGTGCTGCGATTCCTGGGGTCGCAAAGAGTCGGACACGACTGAGCGACTAAACTGAACTGAACTGGTGTGTGCGTGCTCAGTCGCTCAGTTGTGTCCGACTCTTTGAGACCCCATGGATTGAAGCCCACCAGGCTCCTCTGTACATGGGATTCTCCAGGCAAGAACCCTGGGGTGGGTTGCTGTGCCCTCCAAAAGGAAAATCCTTTTGTTTGGTTAAAAAAACTTACTCCAAGGTTCCTTTGACTGACACTCTCCAGTATTTTTAAATATATTTTTAAGGATTAACTCAGCAAAATCATTTCCCCGGTGGCTCAGCAGTAAAGAATCTGCTGCATTGCAGGAGACCCAGGTTCAGCCCCTGGGTTGGGAAGATCCCCTGGAGGAGGGAATGTCAAACCACTCCAGTGTTCTTGTCTGGAGAACCCCATGGACAGAAGAGCCTGGAAAGCTATAGTCCATGGAGTTTGCAAAGAGTCAGACACAACTGAGCATCTCATTGCTCAGGAGACAGATTCAAGAAGCACCTGAATTGTGTTCTGCTGGTCTGCAAAGTGGAGGAGGCTTATAAAGGAAAAATCCACAAAATACAAAAGTTGTTGAGAATAATAACTAGAGCTGGCAAGAAGGAAGGGGCACTCATTAGGCAAGGGGTCTGGAATGGTTGTAGTTACAAGGGTGAGACCTTGAGACATTAAGGCTGCAGGCGGCAGCTGCTGGCAGATGTTTTGAGAACAGCTGGTGGTGTCCTTGAGTCTGACAGTTCGGGAAATGTTGGTTCTAAGAGAAGCAGGAATGTGCTTGAAACCATATCCAGAATGGCCACCCAGCTTCATTTTCGATGCCTGAACCACAGTGACTCCATTTTTATTTCTTAAATGCACTTTGCTTTCATAGTTAAAGCAGGTGTACAATGCATGTCTGATGGACCACAAAACACACTGTTCTAGTGATCATAAAGCTTAAGTTAAATCATGTGTAAGCCAGAATGACTTCCCCTACCTGTCAATGTGAAAAGTCCTTCCGTCAAGGTCAAATGTCACATAGGTCTCATTGGGCTACAATCAAGGTGTCATCAGGACTATCTTCCTTTGGAGGATCTGGGGGACAATTTGTTTCGCCACCTTTTCCAAAAGCTTCTCAAGGCTCCCCACACTCCTTGTTCATGATTCACTTCCATTTTCAAAGCCAGCTATTCTATTGCTCTCACCTCTGCTTCCATTGCCCCACCTTCTCTGACTTCCCTGCCTCTCTCTTTCACTTTTAAGGACCCTTGTAACTGTGTGGGCCCATCTACACAATACAGGGATCATCTCCCCATCTCAAGTGGTGTGTGTGTGAGAGAGAGAGTGTTGCTTAGTCTTGTCCAACTCTTTGTGACCCCATGGACTGCAGCCCACCAGGCTCCTCCGTCCATGGCATTTCTCAGGCAAGAACACTGGAGTGGGTTGCCATTCCCTTCTCCAGGGGATCTTCCTGACTCAGGGATCGAACCTGGGTCCCCCGCGTTGGCAGGCAGATTCTTTCCCACTGAGCGACCAGGGAAGCCCGCGGGCCTCTTGGGGAGTCATTCTGCCTACCACCCAGGGCCTCAGCACTCACCCAGTCTGCCTGTGGCCACCTGGCCTGGCCCTGAGCCCTTAGGCTCCAGGTAACAAGGACTTGGGAACCTATAGGCAAGGCTTTCCCGCATGGCCCAGCCGGGTCTCTGGGTTTGGAGAAACTATTGTTGGCCAGGGGAAGCCACCCCTACCTTGGGCCCTTGGTCTGGGCCCAGTTGCTAAGAGGCTGACATTCTCATTTGCTCACCAGACCATGCTGCCAGCAGGCTTCATCGCTAACACGTCCTGCAGCCGTCTATTTTACTGATATGAGGGATGCTGCAGGCTGGGTTTTGGGAAACAGATTCTGAGATGGAGTCTTGGTGTGTGGGATGCTTGTTAAGAAATGCTCTTGGACATAGGTACATCTCTGGTTAATTTATGACAATGTATGACAGAAACCAAACCAATATTGTAAAGCAATCATCAATCAATTAAAATAATTTAAAAAAAAAAAAGAAAAAAAATGCCCTCGGAGTCAACATCTATGGAAGGGAACGGCAGGAGGCAGAAATGGGCAGAGCAGCAAAACCACAGGCTGGGCTGACCCCACGGGGAGTGCTGGAGCTGGAATGACCTCTCAAAGGTGTCCTGAGCTGGGCTATGCTCACTCCCGGGTCTGAGCTGTGGGGACTCTCTGCAGTTAGGCAAGCCCAGAAGAGGCAGAGCTGAAGGCTGGGGGTGGAGGGCACTTCCAGCCCCCAGAGCAACTTGTCCTTCGCCGAAAAGGGCCTGGGCGGCAGCATGTGGAAGAGCTCACCACAGCCCACCCTGTGCTTCTGAGATAGATGCACTGCTTCCACCCCTTCTTCCACCGTATGTTCCAGAAGCAGCTCCTTCAAGATTCCCATGGCCTCTGTCCCTGGGGACATTTTAAAGGAGGTTGTGTGCGTGTGTGTAGAATCACTCAGTCGTGTCTGACTCTTTGCGACTCCACGGACTGCAGCACTCCAGGCCTCCCTGTCCATCACCAACTCCTGGAGCTTACTCAAACTCATGTCCATTGAGTCAGTGATGCCATCCAACCATCTCATCCTCGTCATCCCCTTCTCCTCCTGCCCCCAATCCCTCCCAGCATCAGAGTCTTTTCCAAGGAGTCAGTTCTTTGCATCAGGTGGCCAAAGTATAGGAGTTTCAGCTTCAGCATTAGTCCTTCCAGTGAATATTCAGGACTGATTTCCTTTAAGATGGACTGGTTTGATCTTCTTGCAGTCCAAGGGACTCTCAAGAGTTTCATCCAACACCATAGTTCAAAAGCATCAAATCTTCAGCGCTCAGGTTTCTTAATGGTCCAACTTTCACACCCACACATGACTACTGGAAAGACCATAGCTTTCACCATGTAGACCTCTGTCGGTAAATGTCTTGCTTTTTAATTATGCCATCTAGGTTTGTCACAGCGTTTCTTCGTAAGATGTAAATAAGACCCTGATGCTGGCAAAGATGGAAGAAGAGGGTGGCAGAGGATGAGATAGTATCACTGACTCAATGAACATGAAATTGAGCAAACTCCAGGAGACAGCAGAAGACAGGAGCCTGGCATGCTGCAGTCCATGGGGTCACAAAAGGTGGGACACGACTTAGCAACTGAACAGAAAGATGCCTCTGGTGCTGCTCTCGAGGCCACATCCGATGACCATGGTCTCCCTCCTGGACCGTCCACTCCAGGCTCCCCTCATCTCGGTGAGCAACTCTGCTGGTCTCAGTGGCTTCACCGATGTGATAACCAGAACCTCATCCCTGAGACGTATGAGCCTTAGTCTACATGCCCTTCTCAGGCTGGAGCTGATGCCTGTTCATTTACATCAACACTAAGCAAGGGGCTTCCAAGAGTCTCCCGTCCGTGTGCGTCACCCGGCTTCACGTGCATCCCCTCTCCCCCGTGTCCAGCAGCCCTGCCTCCGGCTCCTGGGCAAATACCCACTTCAGGATGGGACCCTGACGTGTTCGGATACAATGACAGCTTGTGATTCAGTGAGTCTCACATGTTCCCAGGCAGCAATCTACCTTTGAGAACAAAGACATCTCAATCTGCAGAGCTCAGAATTAGGAGTTTAGTTTCTTTCCCCTTGTTACCATTTCAGGGGGCTTCTCTGGTGGCTCAGTGATAAAGAATCTGCTTGCCAATGGCACAGACATGGGTTCAGTCCCTGGGTTGGGAAGATCCCCTGGAGAAAGGACTTGAGTACTCTTGCCTGAAGAATTCCATGGATGGAGGAACCAGGTGGGCTATACAGTCCGTGGGGTCACAAAGAGTCGGTCACGACTGAGCTACCAAAAAGCTCTTTCAAGACCACCCTCGACTGTAGGAGTGTACAGCTGCCATCTTTTCAGCTTCCACATGTGCACCAAGCCCCCAGGACCATGGACGGGAGTCCAACTCTTCCTTCCTCCTTGGCCTGGTCGCACACAAGCTCCCAGTCAGTGTCAGGAAGCTGCTGAGGAGCCTCGCTGGCGGGAGGGCAGTGGAGACAGAGGCAGGTCGCCTAGTTTGCTGTCCCTCTGATCCGGCTTGACTGTAGACCACGTCTACTGTAAAATGAATCTTTGCGGGCCCACCCAACCTTGTCCTGGGGCAGGGGGTGTCAGAACCCAGCTGGTCATGGTCATCTGTATAGCCACTATACGCCTCTTGGTCAAGGGTGCCATCTCTACCAGCCTCCTGCAGCACACTAGGACTGGTTTTGGTGGGGTTTTTTTGAAATTTTTAAGAGGCACAGGCTTGCTCTGCAAAGGAGTGTGTGCTGTGCTTCTCCTATTGCGATTTTCCATAAAGAAACACAGCTCCTCTCCCATCAACGAACGATACATCCGCCAGGTGTACAGTCCAAATGCCAGGGATCCTTGTACCGCAGCCCAGACCTCCCCACAGAGTGTGCAGGCATCTGTTTCATCTTGTCTGCAGGTGGGAACCGAATCCCCAGATCTGGAACCTGCTGCCTCCAAACCCAAGGAGGGTAACAAGACGCTGTGCTGCCTTCTTCACTGTGGGAGGCGCAAGATGGTGTCCTGTGCCCTTTCCTTCAGGTGGGCGGCCCCGCTCCAGCACGTCTCTCACCAGCAGACTGGGGTGGCGGGCCCTGAATCCTCGGAGGGTTCATCTCCCACCTTCTGCAGTGTTTTACCCGGACCTCCCATGCACCGGCTGCTTCTCATTCACTCAGACTGGCCAGGACGCTCTCGGTACAGTGGGTGAGCGTGACGCTCTGCCCAACTTCCACGTGGTCCAGATCTCTTCAGACCATGTAATTACGGCAGGCGGTTCAACATTAGTCCTGGGACAAAACCCTAAGTGTGCATGTTTGTTTCGTGTGAATGCAAACTGCCTCTCTTCTGATAGGAAGTGCCAATGTCTGCACGACAGCTGCCTCCATCCAAGTTCCTATGTCCTGGCAAAGAAACGGCAGACTGGCACTGCAGGCTGCGATAGGGGTGAAAGCTCATTTCAGTTTAGGAGCATCTACTCCCATTTTCCAGGATCCACTGGGATTTTTCAAGGGCTTGACTAGGAAGTTAAATGCAGAGTCGGTGGGACCGACTGCATTCTTTTGATACTTAATGTTGATTTCTCCCTCCCCGCTGGATGCAGTATTGTTTCAATTCGCCATCTGACTGAGGGAGGGGAATGGTTTCAGCAGCTTCTGATTGCCCCTCCCTGCTATCACAGCTCTTACCTCTCAGGCCAAGAGCCAACAACAGGTCTAATCTGATCACACATTCAGGAACCAGGGAAATGACCACCAGGGTGGAGGGAGTTTGTGAACCAATGGACCCAGAGGGAGCTGAGTCCTGACCAGGACTGCACACACCCCACTGCAAAAGGGGTGCCAAGACAATGTTTGATGTACCTGGACAGGGGCGTCCCAGGTGGCACTGTGGTAAAGCACGCCTCCCAACTCAGAAGATGCAGGAGACGGGTTCCATCCCTGGGTCGGGAAGATCCCCTGGAGGAGGAAATGGCAACCCGCTCCAGTATTTCTTGCTTAAAAAATCCCAAGGACAGAGGAGCCTGGCAGGCTAGGGTCCATGGGGTCTCAGAGTCGGAATACAACTCAGCGACTGAACACACACACACACACGCACATACCTGGACAGCAATAGAAATATGGATCCTACATGCAAGAATCTTTAAAATGCGAGCTGCTCCTCTTCCCCCGTTGCACTGTTAGCTGAATGGCTGGCTGAAGCAACCTCTGCAGAAGGACAGGAGAAACTTACCGTGGTGTGATGGTCCCCCTCTTCCTGGGGAGCTGGTCTCGTCTTCACTCATCAGGTTCTGGGTATGAAACTGACTCAGATACGGAAACTGGGCAAAGGAATGTGAATTTCTACTGGGGCAACTCCCCTTGACCTCTTGGTCATCGCTCCAACTCCTCTGAGTGGTGCAGGCTGAGTGGCTCCCGTGGGGCTGCCCACCTGTCCCCGGGGGCGCTCTGCTGTAATGCATCCTGCAGCCCTCTGCGGCCGGCAGCACCTCTCCCGCACTGCGACGGCTCTCCTGCTGCAGGGGCGTGTTCCGTGGCCTCTCCTGCTTCGGAATTCTCTAATCTCAAGTGCCATTGGTGGTGTTGGTTCTGTATCACACTTCCCCACGTCAGCCCTGGGGTGGATTTTAGGGTTTCTGTACCCTTGTTCATCAAGCCACTCTCCCATTCCCTGGAGTCCTCCCAGCGTGTTAAATGGATCTGGAATCCCAACAGATTGCTCCCAGTCCTCAGCTCTCTCTTACTCAACTTCATGCTCCAATCCCTTTGCTGACGCGCCCACAGAATCCCACTCCACGCACTGTCTTCTGCCTTCTGCCGGTATACGTGGATGAGGTCTTGTCCCTAGTTGGGTTTTATAGTGATTTTAACCCTAGGTATAGGCTTAGTGGGGCTTCCCAGGTGGCGCAGTGGTAAAGAACCTGCCTGCCAGTGCAGGAGACACAAGCGATGCAGGTTCGATCCCTAGATTGGGAAGATCCCCTGGAGAAGAGAATGGCCACCCAATCCAGTATTCCTGCCTGGAGACCCCGGTGGACAGGGAAACCCAGTGGACTACAGTCCACAGAGTTGCAAAGAGTCGGACCCGACTGAGCCACTGAGCACACAGCCTTAGTGACAAGAAGGACAGGCGGGGTGGATTCTGAGGGGCCCATGGTGTCAGCTGCTATAGGAAGGAGCACTGGCATCATCTTTAAGCTACTTCTGTAGCTAGGTCCAGGAGGAATTCCCCAGGGATTTCTATTGGCAATAAGTTATTTACAACTTTTATCTTTGTCTAGAGCATCCATCAGTCTTATCGATAGCTACCCAATTCCACTGTCCTTACCCAGTTCTAATGCCCTTCACCCGCATTTCTCAAAGGCCTGACAGATGGCATGAACTGGTCTTCTGCTAGGACACCAGCTCAGTCCACCACCAGGGAAAGTTTCACAGTTAGATGGTCACTTCATGCAAGGGGCTCTCCAGCCAGGGACAGGATCTCACTGCAAGAAAGTGGTGAATAATCCAGCTCCAACACTTCATTTTAAGACTTGATTTCTTGGCCTGGTATGAAACCATTGCAGGCTGGCTCGAGAGAAGCAGCCTCTGAGACAAGAGTGTATCCTGCAAGACATTTATTAAGGCAGGCATTGGGAACAATGCCTGTGAGATCCACACCGAAGGAAGGAAGGGGGAACGGGTAGAGGGGGAAATCCAGCTGGACTGCAGGTGCAACAGCAGCCTCAGCTGGGCTCCCACGTGGGACCCTCTGCTGGGCTGATACAGCTAGACCCTTTACCCTATCACTTTGATCAATGACTGAATGTGAATCTCCCCAGGAAAGGATGAGACCTGGTGGGACATGGCCATCTGAAGGGGCCGACAGCCAGACACTCTCCCAGCAGAAGGCCACCAGTCTCGCATTAAAGAGGACTTGGGCCACGCATCGCTGGTGCCCACCATGCATGAATATGACATGTAGGTAAAATAAATACATGACAACCTTTGCCAACTGAAGACAATGAGGTTTGGGGGCATGCTTATTACTGTAGCATCATGTGGTCTATCCTGAAAGATATACTGAGCCTCATGCTTTGCAAGAAGCCTCAAGAATATGCACAAGGAGCTTGTTCTAGAATTCCAGTCTTTTCTTTATTACATGGTGCTTCAACAGTCATTCTGAGCACACAAAGCTGAGTGAGGGAGACAATTTTTTTTGACCTCCACATCCTTGGTTGGTTCACCAAATTCACTGGCTCAGGTCCCCAGTCTGCTGACACAGTCACTGGGTCTGGAGGGGGCACACACAGAGGTGGGCCCTGGGGCTGGAAGGGGCAGATTTCTGGGTGAAAAGCCAAGGGTTAAAATGGAATTAAACAAAAACTCAGTTTCTTAGCCACACTAATTACACTAAGTGCTCAATAACCACTTGTGGTTAGCAGCTACCATATTAGCATCCATAAGCAACATTTTCGTCATCATAGAAAATTCTACTGGACAGTGATGAAGGATTTAAGATTAGTCATCACTATACCTTGATAAAGGCCTAAATCTTACAGCTCATGTATAAAAGAATCTCACTTTAGGCTTTCTCAATTGTGACAGCAATCCTAACAATTTAAATAATATTACAAATAACTATTTATGAGGACTGAAAGTTCTAAATTGAGTTTTTCAACAACCAAGCTACAGACAGAATTTAAATATCACTGAGAAACAAATATAGTACAAAACTGTCTCAAGGAGGAGCTGGTCAAAATATATGGAACCAACTAAAAAGGGAAGGAAAAGTATCAAAAAAGTGTCAAACAGTTAACAAAAAGAGCTTACAGTGTTTTGTGAGGACTGTGGTATGCCAGCTTTATATTTTTTTAATTTACTTCTTTAAAAATTCTAAATAAATATGCATTGTCATACCTAGCTCTGTACCTGGAATTTTATATTCCTTAAAAAACATGACTCCCCATCCCTGGAAAAAAAAAAAAAAAAGCGCCAGTCTCTACAAAATTTTTCTGTAAATTCTATAAAATAAAATCTTATCTACCTTGGACAGAACTGATTTAACTAGTGATTTTGTTTTTAAAGCAAAGTCACTGACAGCCTCTTCCCTGATTTTTCTACTCCGGGATTAAGGTGGAAGAGTTCCACATCTGTGCTGAGTTGGATAGTATTCCTCCAAATTCATGTCCAACTGGAACCTGTGACCGTGACCTTCTCTGGAAACTGGGTCTTTGCCGATGTAATCAAGTTAAGATAAGGTCATGCTGAAGTGAAAGTGTTAGTTGCTCAGTCATGTCCGACTCTTTGCGACCCCATGGACTGTAGCCCTCCAGGCTCCTCATGGAATCAAGTTAAGAGGTCATGCGTGATCAGGGTTGGCCTTACATCCAACGACTGGTGCCCTTCCATAAAAAGAGGGAGATTCAGACACACAGACACACACAGTGAAGGTGGGCACGCTGAGGACACAGGTGAGCTCTGCTGCCCACAAGCCCAAGGGTGCTGGCAGCCACCAGGAGCTGGAAGATGCAGAAAACATTCCTCCAGAGGGGCCTCTGGAAAAACCATGACCCTGCTGACACCTTGATTTTGGACTTTAAGCCCCAAGAACTCTTCAAAATGATGAATTTCTGTTGTTCACCACCACCAAGTTGGCAGTAACTGGCTGGACAGCATCCATGGAAAGTCATACAATATCCTGCATATTGATTCGATCCAATTTCCATTCTATCTTATGACTCGGGTACAATTATCTATTAAAGGACATTTACAACGCTTTTATTTACAACAAATACCACATGTTAGATATACATTTCCAGTGAAAGAAAGTAAACAGTACAAGAATACATGAAGTAAACTTCACAACACTGAAGTCTGGTCTCGCTTAAGCAACAAGAAATGTCACATATTGTCATTACACCTTGAATTCTGATTTGAACTTAGGAAATAAAAGGAAAGCCAGAGGAATCATCTACATTTTATAAATGTGAAAACAGACTGCCTATCTCTAAATAGGAAAAAGCATGATTTGTGAGTTTATCTCCATTGACTTATGTTCAAACCTGCCCTTCTGATTAAACAGAAAAAAAAAAAAAGAAAAAAACACATCAAATTCTTAACTTGTAAAATCATTTCAAAATGATCAAATTGATATGCTATGATGACACCATCCTCTGCTAGCATGAAAAAAGCAATATACAAATTGAACTCTCTGACCTGGTAAGTTTTTTCCCCAGAGTTCAGTGGGAAATTGTGTGTATGGAACAGGGGTGGGGAACGGGTCAACAGTATGAGAGAAGATAAGCCAGTGGGAAACTCGATCAAACCGTTCACATTACAAGAGCATATTAAACAATGAAGATCTACTTGCAAGGTTTCAAAAAGATTCCTAGAGGTAACAAGTTAGAGGTAATCCATGTTGCAAGCTCCATATTTGCCCTTAAGGGCCACAGAGCCAAGTCAGCCTCATGACCAGGCAGCTTCTTCAGTGTACCCTACTGTTATCAGGCCCCATCTTTCTGCCCAGGAGCACCCCGCTCTGCAGAGCTGTCTCTTTGCTCCCCAACTGCAGCAGTGGGTCTGCACCCACAGAGGGGGGTGCCCCCAGGCTCACCCCCTGCAGAGAAATACTCATTTTGAGAGTAAAAACCTATAGCCAGAATGCTATAATGAGCTTGTTTAATGTTTTTTCTATTTTGTGACACTTTGACATTTTGGGAGCCTCCCTGACAGGGAAGAGATGGCTCCTTCCTTGGCAGCAAATTCTCTTTCTTTTGGGTTTGAATTTTTTAACTTTTTTTTTGTATTGGGGTATAGCCAATTAACAATGCTGTGATAGTTTCAGGTGAATAGCGAAGGGACTCAGCCATGCACGTACATGTATCCATTCCCTTGGCAAGCAATTCTGAGAGACAGCATCAAGAACCCATCAAGAACCATGACTCTCACGGGAAAACCAACCAACCCAGCACCCACACTCTGAGCCACCTCCTCCAGTGGCTCTTAGCTGCCAGGAGGCAAGATTGCTCTGCCCGAGTCACCCAGGGCCGGCACGAGACAACCGGAGGCCGCCCTGCAGCCCAGGGCCCTGACATTATTCAAACCAGCCCGTGCCTTGCTGTCTCCCTGCCTTCACAGTACAAGCTCCGCCCGCTCTCTCCCCTCACTCCAGGCCCTGCCTACGCTGGACCTGCTGCTTCTCCCTGTGGCCCTGGGCGGCACGGCACCACCCTCTCCACACTGCCACTCAGTCACCTCCGTGTGGGTTGGGACTTCCCAGGTGTCCCAGTGGTTAAGAATCCACTTTGCTGGCTTTCCTGGTGGTCCAGCGGGTGAGAATCTGCCTGCCAATGCAGGGGACACAGGTTCAATCCCTGGTCTGGGAGGACCCCACATGTCTCAGAGCAACTAAGCCCACGCACCACAACTACCGAGCCCACGTGCTGCAACTACAGAGGCTCGCGTGCCTACAGCCCGTGCTCCACATCAAGAGAAGCCGCTGCAGTGGGAAGCCTGTGCACTGCAACCAGAGAGCAGCCGCCACCGACTACACTAGAGAAAAGAAGACCCAACACAGCCAAAGAAGACCCAACACAGCCAAAAAAAAGAACTTAAGAGAAATCCCCCCGGATAAATAAATCTTAAAAAAAAAAAAAAAATCCCAGGGGACTTTCATTTTATCTCTGGTCAGGAACTGAGATCCCACACGCTGCGGGGCTACTAAGCTCTCACGTCACACCTAGAGTGCCTGCACTCTGCAAGGAAAGATTCGCACATGATGCAACTAAGACGCAATGCATCCAAAGATGTCTTTGTAAAAAATCCTGTAGGTACGTTTTAACACAGCTGGGGCAGCGAGCAGGGCGACTCTGCCCTTGACAGAGTGGCATGCCCGTGACTGCTCCTGACTTACCAGACAGACGCACCGACTAGCCCACACTGCCTCTGGAGGCATGGCCGGCTGGGGGCACCCCCGGGCTCCGCCGCTCCGGCTGCCACCGCTGCCGTGGTTTTCCAGCCTGAACTGCGGGCAGACCTCGCAGCCCGGCCCTCTGCGACCCTCACGCACTCTCGGGTGCTGCAGTCCAGGCTGATGGCAACGGTAAACCCCTAGTTGGCCCCCTCTGGGGTATCTACCATCCCATTTGATTCTCTACCCAGACAGCCTCACTTCTGGGCTGGTGACCCCGAGGGTGACGAGGATAACTGGCTGACAAGGCAGCCTCCTTCCAAAAGGAGGGGGGACCTCCCTGAGCAGTCTGTGCTTGCATCTGAGTCTCAGCAACCAAGGTCACAGCGCAGCTAAGTCGCCCCCTCCCCGTTCCATGAGCGACGGGCCCCCCGCCCTGCCCTTGCAGGGGCGTCCCCAGCAGCGAGTCCAGGTGTTGGTTCCAGTGTGGGAAAGGCCGCCACGGTGCCAGGAGCCCTCCTCAGGGAAGCCAGAGCCTAAACGTGTACAGGCCGCTTCCAGGGCGAAGCCGTTGTTGCCCGCCTTGCTGCTGCGCGGCCTGCCCCTGACCCAGCAGGGTGCTACAGGCCCCTTCTCAGGAGACCGGCAGCTCAACATCCACTGCTCTGTGTAAATCATAACTCAGTTTCCTAAAGCAAGGAAAAGGAACTGGGGAACGAGTGCTTTGTCCCCAGACCCCGGGACCTGAGGACGTTTCGCAGCTCGTGTCTGCTCCGCCGAGCTCTTTGTGACCTTCTGGACTGTAGCCTGCCAGCCTTCTGCTGGGCATGGAATTTCCTGGTAGTAATACTGGAGTGGGTTGTTATTTCTTCTCCAGGGGACCTTCCTGACCCAGGGTTCGAACACACAACTCCTGTGTCTCCTGTACTGGCAGGAGGATTCTTTACCACTGAGCCACCTGGGAAGCTTCTCAGCTCACAGGAGGCGGCAGATCTCCTGGCCGACGTGTCTGGGCACCATGCCTGTTGCTGCCTATGAAGATGCTACGAGCTTCCTCCCGAATCAGGATGCTGCACCTCCGCTCTCCTGGACCAAGACCAGCCCCTGTGATGTGGGCTGGGGTACCCTAGAAAGGGGGCCTCTCAAGACCATGAGGAGCTGATCAGGCCATACCAAAAGAAAAAAAAGGAAAAAAGAGTCATGCACAGATAAGAGACAAAAAAAAAAAAAGAGAGAGAGAGAGAAAAAGAAAAGAGATACAAGCCATCCTGAAAAAACTTAAAAGAAAAAGGGGTACAGGGGATGGATGATGCTACAGTCAGCAGCTGTCCTGGGGAGAGGCTTCTGCCTGAGGCTCCAGGTTTCTTCTCCACCCCCTCCTCCCTCTAGTCAGACAGAAACTAAAAACCTCAAGTTCAGGGGCTAAAGAAAACAGAAAACCATTTTTAAAAAAGAAAAACAGAAAAGGAAAAATATCTGCCTAGACACAGGGGAGAAAATAAAAGATAACTGTATAGATCTATCTACCTATATGTGTATGTATATGTATTTTTGCATTAAAATTATACATAATTATATATTAATTATAGGACTCCCCTGTAGTTCAAACGGTAAACAATCTGCCTGCAAAGCAGGAGACCTGGGCTTGGATTCCTGGGTCAGGAGGATCCTCTGAAGAAGGGAATGGCAATCCACTCCAGTATTCTTGCTTGTAGAATCTCATAGACAGAGAAGCCTGGAGGGCTACAGTTCGTGGGGGTCACAAAGAGTCGGTCATGACTGAGTGACTGTGACTAACACTATATATTAATTACACTATAAATATTATAGTTATATCATATATAATTTTAATGCAAATAAAATATATATAGTTTTAAAGGGAAACTTCACTAAAGTAGAGTCAGGAGGCCAGAAGGGCTGCTCATGCCATACCACTCTGACATTAATTACAGGAAGTGCCATCAATTACAGACCCCAACAGAAGAATCATCAACAAGAAGGGATCATCAATTACAGGCCCCAACTGGGAAAGATGTACCCTGCATCTCCTACCAGAAATCGACTACCGATAAACCAAAGTTGCTGATAAAACCCTATTTTATTCTGAAGGTCACCAATACATATACATGGGCTTCCCTGGGGGCTCCATGGGGTCACAAGAGAGTTGGATACGACTTAGCTCCTAAACAATACATATACATATGTAACTACACTAAAACAATGGTTTACAACTTAGTCCAGTTGGAAATCCAGAATCTATACACTAAAAGTTTATATCACAAATTATCCGATTAGTGGTATTTGGTCCTGTCCAAAACATCCATGTGGACATCTGGTCCACACTCAACAGTCTTGTCAAAAACGTTTGGTCTTGTCAAAAAGCATCCAGCCTTAGGAAACATCCCTGGGTTCAAACAGCCAGTAACATCTCTTTATAATTTTGGTTTACAGGATTAATACCTGAAAAATACTATCATGTTTCATTAGTCCAATAATTGTGCTGTAGCTATATTGCTGACAGTATCGCTTCTTGCCCAGTAGCCTTGCTGGTAACGGCACATGGGGTCAGGGCTCAAACCCTGCAGTAGGAGCCGAGACTGGGACCTCATGATACGTGGTGAATTAATATGTCACTGGGCTTTTTTTTTTTGGCATTTCAATTGTGTTTTTACCTTTCTTGAAATAATAAAGCATAATATGCTGAAAATGTTGCTTTCTCTGTGATAAGGAACCCATCTGCCAATGCAGGAGAAATAAGAGATGTGAGTTTGATCCCTGGGTCAGGAAGATCCCCTAGAGGAGGGCATAGCAACCTATTCCAGTATTCTTGCCTGGAGAATCCCATGGACAGAGAAGTCTGGGGGTTATAGTCCAATCAGTTGCAGAGAGTCAGACACGACTGAAGCAACTTAGCAAATACACAAAAATTCACCGATTTCAATACGTTTTTTTTAAATGCATGCTGATATGACAGCTGTCACCATAAAATCTAACAAAATTATTTTGAATGAAGTTAAAGACAACTAGGGGCTACCTGCATTCGCATGGGAAAGAAATCACAACATTAGCCCTTTATTGCCCACGACAGATCTCGTGTGATAAAATGTTGCGAATATAAATGTCATTAGACAACTCCTACCAAATACAGAAATAAAAGAATGCTTTTTCACTGTCACAATCATGTTGGTAAAAAGTATCTTCTTTGGGTCTAACACAAGAATTTGTGACAACAGAAAGACACACCTGTAGGTGACTGGAGACTTTCACTAACGCCTTTGGAAGATAGGAATGAGCCTTCGAGTACACGGTGGAGAATGCAGAAGAAAATGTCAATGACTCAATGACTTAAGTCGAAAGAGTGTACGTTTATGGAAGGCAAAGCAGAGGCAGAAAACCAGAGCGCCAGGATTTCCACTAGAAACTTGAAATGTTTATACATCAGGCCTGAATGGTGATCAAAGGATAAACTACACCGTGGAAGGCTGGCAAAGCACGTTTCACAAGCTGACAGCAGCGCGTCATCCTTCAGTGGAGAGGTTTACTGAAGGTGAAAAGATGAACAGCAAAGCAATGAACAAGTCATCATCCAGACTTTTGGTTAAAGTGAAACTGAAGTCGCTCAGTTGTGTCCGACTCTTTGCGACCCCATGGACTGTAGCCTACCAGGCTCCTCCCTCCATGGGATTCTCCAGGCAAGAGTACTGGAGTGGGTTGCCATTTCCTTCTCCAGGGGATCTTCCCGATCCAGGGATCGAACCCAGGTCTCCCGCATTCCAGAAAGACACTTTAACCTCTGAGCCACTCAAATACGGGCACGAACTTCATAATGATACCAACAAAATCAGTTCACATAACCAACATTTTTAACATATATAACTAACATAAAGCCAATCATCAGGTCAGTATGTGCATGAGAAAAGCAACTGTTCATCCACCGAAGAATAACCTTGCTGAACTTCATGATGAGGAAGAACGAATAAATGTGAAATCCAAATCATCATGAACTGCAATAAAAATAATAAAATTTTAACAAAGTGAAATGTTTGCATTATTTAACAAATCAGAGACCAAATGTCTCAAGGGATGTTTTGCTGCTGTTGTTCAGTTGCTAAGTTGTGTCCTCCTCTTTGCACCCCCATGGACTGCACACACCAGGCCTCCCTATCCCTCATTATCTCCCGTAGTTGGCCCCAGGGATGTTTGGAACAGGACCAAATGTTTTGCAATGTTTTGCAAATGTTATATCCCTATTGGATCAGCTACCACCCTCCTTATGGACAAAATCCTCAAATGATATTGGCAGAATCCACAGTGCACCTCCTATGGAGATCCAAATAGATCCCTCAAAACCTTTCCCCAGAATTAGTTAGTATCTTATAAATAAAGAGGCTCTGTAAGACATTAATTCAGGAATATGAGACTGTAAAACCCAGGGTCTCATCATCCACTGCACCATTCTCCACAACACTCCTATTTCACCTGTGAAGAAACCCAATAGCCAGCAATGCAGGTTTGTCCGGGATCTCTGAGACATAATCAATATTGCTGATTATGATACTGCTGTCCTCAGCCCCACACTTTATCAGCTTTCATCCCTACCGACAACAATTTTTTCTGTGACTGATTTATGTAATGCTTTCCTTAGTACCCCAGTAGATAAAGCCAGACAGTATCTTTTCACCTTTACTTGGGAAGGACAGCAATACACCTGGAGAGTAATGCCCTAAACGGTCACTGCAAGCCCTTCTGATTTCTCACAAACTTTAAAGGCTCATCTAGATGGTATCAAGCTCCCTGAAGGCTTCACCCTCCCTGAGGGTGACTTATATTTCTCCCCTCCACGAGTGTTCTCACAAGAAAACATAGCCTCTATTGGCTAAACTTCTAGTATGAAAGCGACAAAGTCTCTAAGGAAAAACTACAGTTTGTTCACACTCAAGTTCTCTATTTAGGACATTTAATCTCAAAACAAGGACTGCATTTAGACTTCACTGCATCCTGAATGCCCTAAAGCTCAAAACCAACTGCAAGGTTCTCCAGGATTGGCAGGTAACTGTCGCAACTGGATCCCAAACTTTTCTCTTATGAACCAACCGTTACATACCTTGTTAAAAAACTACTGAACTTAACCCTATCTTCTGGGAAGATTCAGAGGGCATGACCTTTAAATCTTAAAGGAATGTTAAATAAATCCCCCTGCCCTTGGATATCGCAATTAGCAACTTCCTGTAAGGAAGATACCCCACGTCTGCTGCTTGGCGCTGAAGCGACTGTGAGGAGATACCCCATGTCCAAGGGCAGAGAAGCACCAGCAAGACGGTAGGGGCTGGAGCAGCAGCTGTGCCAGGGCTGGAGCGACTTTGAGTAAATATCCCACGTCCAAGGGCAGAGGAGAAGCGCCAGCAAGACAGCAGGAGGGGCAAAATCGCATTTAGAATCAAACCCCATACCTGCCAGAGAGGCTCAGAGGGCTCAAATATAACCTTCTGCACAACAGGACCCAGAGACTGAGCCAGAACTGTGTTTGGGTGTCTTCTGAGGAGGTACGGATCAGCAGTGGACTGCTGCAGGGCCAGGGTCTCTCGGTGCTGCAGACTTGGGTATGGCATAAGCCCTCTTAGAAAAGGTCGCCATTAACCCCAGCACTGAGCTGCCAGAACTTACACAGGACTGGGAAACACTCTTGGAGGGCACAAACAGAACCTTGTGCACACCAGGACCCAGGAGAAAGGAGCAGTGACCCCACAAGAGACTGTCCCGGACTTGCCTGTGAGTGTCCAGGAATACCTGGCGGAAGCATGGGTCGGCGGTGGCATGCTGCAGGGTTGGGGGCACTGAGTGTAGCAGTGTGTGCATGGGACAGTTTAAGGAGGTCCCCATTAGCTTCATTGCCTCCACCATGGTTTGGCTTCAGGTAAAATAACGGGGAGGGAATATGGCCCTGCCCTTCAACAGAAAATTGAAGATTTACTGAGCATGGCCCTGCCCAGCAGAACAAGATACAGTATGCCCTTCAATCAATATTTCCCATTGGGAGGCTTCCATAATCCTCTAGTCCTTCTCCATCAGAGGGAAGACAGAGAACAAGAGTCAAAGAAAATTAACCAATTTGGTCACATGGACCACAGCCTTGTCTAGCTCAATGAAACTATGAGTCATGCCGTGTAGGGCCATCCAAGACAGACGGATCGTGGTGGTGTGGTCTCACAAAATGTGGTCCACTGGAGAAGGGGTGGCAAACCACTTCAGTATTCTTGCACGAGAACCCCATGAACACTATGAAAAGGAAAAAAGAAAGGACGCTGAAAGATGAACTCCGCAGGTCAGCAGGTACCCAATATGCTACTGGAGATCAGTTGAGGACTAACTGCAGAAAGAATGAAGAGATAGATCGAAAGCAAGAACACCATCCGGTTGTGGATGTGACTGGTGATGGAAGGAAAGTTCAATGCTGTAAAGAGCAACATTGCACAAGAACCTGGAATGTTAGGCCCATGAATCAAGGCAAATTGATCAGCTAGCAGCCAAAATGAGATATCCCACATCCAAGGTACGGAGCGGTGGCCAAGAGGAGAAATCCCACGTTCAAGGTAAGGAGCAACGACGGCGCTTTGCTGGAGCAGCTGTGAAAAGATATCCCACGTCCAAGGTAAGAGAAATCCAAGTAAGACGGTAGGAGCTGAGAGAGGGCATCAGGGGGCAGAGAGACTGAAACCACAGTCACAGAAAACTAGCCAATCTGATCACATGGACCACAGCCTTGTCTAACTCAGTGAAACTAAGCCATTCCATGTAGGGCCACCCAAAACGGACGATCGTGGTGGAGAGGTCTCATAAAATGTGTCCACTGGAGAACGGAATGGCAAACTTCTTCAGTATTCTTGCCTTGAGAGCCTAGTGCCGGGGGCCAGCGTGAGGAACTCCGCCCATGGCAAAGGTCATGAGGAACAAAGCTTGGCATACGCAAAGGCGTGATCAAGCCTCAGGAAACCCCCTGTTCCCGAGCATCTACCCTCAAAACCAGAGTACTTTACGGGGGCTCTCCCCCATAACCATTTCTCTCGGAGGAGGAGTTAACTTGCAGCTCCAGTTAATAAAAATTCCTGGGTGTGACAAGTGTTTCAACTTAAGAACTCTGAAGGTTCTCTGGCCTGCCTGATCAGGTTCGTCCGGCCACATGTGATTGTTCACAGCCTCCAAACTGTGAGAGGCACGGGATGCTTTAAAACTTTCTAAATACAGACTCTTTTGAGAAGTTAGAAGATTATTAGTATAGTATTAGTGGGTTGATTAGGAATTATATTGGTAAAGGGTTTTTTCATTTGTCCTGTCAATAATTACTGCTAATTCCCTGCCCTGGGTGTGACAAGGGTGTCTCAGGTCAAACCTCTCTGCTGACAGACTAGCTTGTGTGACAACCTCTCAACCATAAACAACACAGAGAGTTTGGAGTATTAGCATAGGGCTTTTCTCATTGTTGAGTCAATGACTGCCGCCAGACCTCCATATCCTTAGGCACCTGGGAATATATTAATCAATGTATTTGGAATATAGAAAAGGAAATATAGTAGTTTTTGATCTTAGCAATACTAGACTTTTAGAGTTAATGAATTTTCTCTTTTGTTATAGATCACTGTACTTTGTTATAAATCACTGTGTCCTTGCTAGGCAAAAATGTAACTTTATCACTATCTTAAGACTAAATAGATCTTAAAGGGAACATTGGTGAAAGGTTTTCATTTGTTGGGCTAATGTTTGCTGCTAAATCTCCATATTCCCTGCC